>CAEFZY010058151.1:0-110500 GCA_903066815.1 Brachyrhaphis roseni
CTCTTACTATATATATATATATATATATATATATATATATATATATATATATATATATATAATTTTTTTAAAAAGCCTTATTTGCAGTAACCATGCACCAGATTCAACAAACATGTGAAACAATGTATTTTAGTCTAAACTGAATATTTCAGCACTATTTGTGGCAGAAAATTAACAATGCAAATTGCTCTGAAACATGGTCTCAGCAGTGAGACATGGTGTTGGCAACATCATGCTATGGGGAAGAAAGTTCTGCGTCTATGTGCAGAGTTGTTAGCAACATCCTTTAAAAGAATTTCAGCTGTTATTTAAAAGATGGTGACCTATTGGGGCTGAGTACAAGCGAAGAAAGTCTGGGAATTTATATGAGTACTTCCCACATTTTGATCTAAAAACATTTTTCAAAACAATTTATAATTTCTCTTTCTACCATACAATTATGTGCTACTTTGTGTTACCTTATCCTTAAGCATGTTTTTTGTGCTGGTAATTCAAGGCCTACCTAAACAACATTAACTGTTTTCTTTTAGGAATGAAAATGTATCCCTTAAGTTATAAAAAAGGCATGAATTTGAATTTAATTTCAATTTCATTTAAACCTCCGACAAGTGTATCAGCATGCCAGACTCAATAGCTTTACTCCTTTCTGCATTATCTGGAAAGAGACGTCTGATTCTTAATTGCTACGCAATCAAGGATGGCATGGCTGAAAACGCTGCCAGTTAGTGTTTCTCTGGCTGCTCTCCAAGTGAGATCTGTAGGAGGAGAATGCCAGGTCCCTTTCTGGCCTGCAGCTCAGCAGCTCCCTGTCTAGACTGGCCGGCAGCTTGATGAATACATCGCCACACCCTTTTAGTCCATGTTGAATGATTTTATGTACAAAAACATCTGCAAACTTAGGAAAAAAGGAGGAGAAAAATGCGGGGATGAAAGTCAGTTTTTAACAAAAAAAGAAGCAATTCCAATTGTCTGGTTTTATAATTTATTGTACACTGTCTTTTCTTCCATAACATCATTTCAATTTCAATTTATACAAAATATAAACCAATAAGGGGAAATAAAAATCTAACATCACCCTTCCCATATTGTTTTACATACAGTCATGTCCTGGGCCGTGAGACCCATGGATGCAGAAAAGAAAGATGCCACACCCTCATCATGAAAAGATCTTTTTTTTTTTTCTTAAATCACAGGGCAAAACTAACACAAATTATGTGGCAACATATTTGCTACGTACATTTACAGACCAAAGAAGCAAAGTTTAAGAAAATCCAGCTAAATGCACCAAACTTCACTTTAACTAAACAAACACCATTCTGATGTAGGGATTGCCAGGTAGATTCAAAGTGACAAAAGAAAAAGGAATCTGTACACTCTAGTGGTCCACATTTCAATCAGAACTTGTGACATGACACCTGCAGCCCTGAGCGTCTCCAATGCATGTGATGGTGTGACTGTGGAAACGCAAACCGAGAGGGCGCGGGGGAGCGGGATGAACCAAAATTCCTTTTTGAATCCGTGCAAGGGAGGGGTTTATGCAAGAGGGGTGTGGGGTGGAAGGGTTCTGAACTCCTTTTGTTGAGCATTGTCATAATTGATGAAGGTCCATCCGCGTGAGTTTTGTGGTCTCTGAAGGAGAGGAGATGCTGGATCAGGTTGGGATGATGGGAGGCAAGGCGGAGCGTTGACACAGAGGAGAGGAGAGAAGAGAGACCATTTAGCAGTAGGGCTTTAGGAGAAAGGCCGCCATGATGACTGGGGTCAGGACAGTGAGGCCGCCTGCGCTCAGCGAGACCGCCGCTCCCGTGGAGGAGGTGGAGTGGGTTGGACTGCTTAAGGTGCCTGGGGTGGTGGCGGTATGGTTGGAGGTTGAGTTGGTGGATACTGTGTTGGTCACGGTTTTCTGTGAGTCCACCTGTCGGAGGACGCAGAAAAGACAAGATAACAATTTAGCATGTTCTGGGATAAAGATCTCAAATTGAAACACCCTGGATGTCCATAATCTGACTGAAAACTGAATAAAATCTCTATAAATTTCAGATGTGATCGTTCTAATGTACTCTGTAACAACATACTGATGATTTTGTAGGTTGGTTTTAAAGACAGGAGACTTATGTTTCGAAATGTGACACCCACATTTGGCAAATTGCTCCAAAAAGAAACTTTAGATTCTTCCTCCACCTTTCCACATGGTGGACAGACAGCCAGTACCTAAATCATTAATCATGTGTGATACAAACACCAAGTTTAAAATAAACAAATACATTCAGATGCAGAAGATGTCTAAAATGTTCAGTGTGACTGACAAGAGAACTAAATCATTAACCCTTTTTTCTAATTTGCTTCAATACAAGTTTCCACACTAACTTAAATTCTGTTCATAAAGATCATACAGTTCAATTATACGTCATTTCCTCAAAGCAAAAAACTTCCGTGCCCTTTAGAAATGTGGTTAATTCTCCCCCAATCACGATTAACATGAAATTAACATGAAATAATTGCTAAGAGCAGACTGTGAATGTTATCTTACCTGGGTTGATAAGCATATTGCGAACAAAACCATCCCCAGCTGAACGATCGTCATTTTGGACATTTTTAAAGATAAATTATTTTTTCCTGAAGTAGTTTGGCCAGATGGAGGAGGACACCCAACAGGCGCTGCTTCTATGTAATGTGAGCTCAGCATCAGCGGAAGCCTTTTATACCAACGGGTCTGCAGCGTAGGTGGAGCCCTAAAGTCCGGAAGATGGTTGATATCTATGCTCTTTATCACTATAACACAAAAATGATAGTGACGGCCGTTTTAATAACGAGAATTTAAATCGTGGATGGTTTTGATGAAATTAAATGAGTTTCTAAATTGTTTAAGTGGAGTCCCGGCACGCATGCTCGGTTGCACGTGAACAAATGATCCTTTTTCAGCTACCCGTATGTTGAAAGTAATTCACCTTTCTCATTAAATGTACCGTGTCGAACCCCAACCTCACATCCTCCGCCAAAAATGCATCCTACCTTAGTGTTGCCATGCTGATTCTGGAGCCATCAGGAGGGTGAATTCTAAGTTTTCATGATCACTGAGATGTCAACACGCCGACTACATGCATCTTCTGACAGACACAAACATTTCTATTAAACCAAGCAAAAGTGCTAAAGAAATGTTCAACTGATTAGTTGGTACCTGTTGAATTCGCCCAGTGGTTTCTAAATGCAGCAACAGTGACGCCTAGCGTTAATATGGTAAAATGATTTTTGTTTTGTTTTTCGTGCCTCAAGTTATAGTTTGTATGCTAGGTGTGTGGAAGATTCAGTAAGACCTTGTCAGAAGTTTTTGTTTTTGTTTCTGTAACATGACTTTAAGGTCGACAAAAATCTAAATTTCCCACTTGGAATTCTGAATTTGCAACATTTAAACTTATGACATATTGAATTTTGTGTAAAAATGGAACACAACGTCAAGCTATATCCTTCAGCATGGATTTAGGTAGAGTTTTGTTTAATCTGTCTTGAGGATCTTCCTCCTCCACAAGGCTTGTGGCAAACTGCAACTGAGACTTCTAACTTTCTTTCCATAACGACGTTCTTCTCAGCTATGGATCTGTGCAGCTCCTCCAGAGTTACCAGCACTGGTAACCTTATTTTCTTCACCTCTCAATAATGCTCTCTTTCTCCAGCTTGTCAGTTAAGGTGGATGGCAAGCAGGTGGATGGCAAGCCTTTTGGGTAAATCTTTACCCAAAAAGATTTTGGGTAAAATCATTTTGGGTAAAAGATTTTCTGTTTTCAAATGACAATCTGCTTTAAACTTGCTCCTCCAAACAGCTGTGTTCTTTGGTGTTTAAGATGCAGTTTTCCCACCAATGTTCTTTATCAAACCTCTGAAGCACTTACAGAACAGGTGTGTTTATACTGAGATTAAGTTACACAGCTGTGGAATATTTATAGTAATTATATCCGTTCTGAAGACATTTTTTCTGTATTTTATTTCTTTACAGTAAAGCATTTAGTATGACTAATACATTTCCAATACAATACACAGACATTTGTGGTTGTACTAGAAAAAAATGTAACAAATTTGTGGGTACATGAATACTCACTTTCTCAATGCACTGTAATTATATGCAGGAAAAACATCAGATTAAAGGTCTTGTTCACCAATTATGGACATATATCGCCCTCTATTGGTGATAACACACAACTATAAACCACACAGACTATATTGTTTAATCAAGCCTCAAAGAGACGGACACATTTTCGTCTTTCAAATTGCAAACAACGCTTGATGTAATCATGTTGCCAGTTTACAGTAAAGCAAGCAAACACACACAAAGCGGCCTATTTTCATAATTTGCCCCAGATGTTGAGGATTGTAACGTAAGACCCGACAACTGTCTCTAGTCCCATGTCACTTGTGTTACCCCAGTAGATTGCTGAAGAAACAGCGAGACGTCTTTATTTCCAGCCTTCAGCCCCAGAGGAAGCCGAGGGGACAGCGCTCCCTGCAGAGGCACCAGATGTGCGCTGTTATGGAGAGCATGGAGAGAGGGGCCTTTTGTGAGGCATCAGATAAGCCCTGTTCCCAAAGCCGGGTCGGATCAGGTATCACCACTGGGTCTACGAGGGGGAGAAACCCAAGCCCTGCGCAGTGGATCGGGTTTCTGTTTACACGAGCGTGGTCTCTGGACTTCTCCAGGCAGAGCAGACAGAGAGAGGCAGGAAAGAGGGAGGGAAAAAGAAAAGTCTTGCTGTCTTGTGATTGTTTACCTGTCTGTCTCTGTGCTTGAAGTTTGGTGATCTGATGGAAGTCTTGCAAGATGAGAACTTTTGCTTTAACAGATGAACTCGTTCTAACCCATTGCAATGTCTCCAGAGTTTTATCAGCAGCGTTTGAACATGATACAGTAATAAATTCCCTGGCCTTGCTTTAGGAATAATCATGCAGCAAATGTTTATGCTGAAAGCCTCAGTTTGCTCACAGAGACAGGGGAACACACCTTCCTGGTCGTTAACCCTGCCCTCAGGCATGTGTCCTCAAGCAAGGCTGCATGACTTGAGCCAATTGTGGACCTTTCAGGTGTTTTTAGTGCAGTGTGTACACACTGGCTCCACACACAGAGCCCTGATCAAACAGATGCCATTTGAGAAAGCTCCGAACCCTGTGCCATGGATATCATTTAACTCGCAGGGCCCTTTTCATCTCTTTATTTTAAGACAAGAGCGTACAGACAGTGTTTGCACTGTGTCCCCTCAGATAAAACACAGTCTTTGAATTCCTTATGAAATGTATCTGTTGAGATTTGGGAGGGGTGGGCCCAGGTGTTGGGTTACATCAAATCAGAGGGCCCTGGAACCGGCAGTCAAATGAGCCGCCTTTCATAATAAAAGCTTTTGTATAATACTGTATATACACATACTACAAATATATTATGTAGTTATTTTTGCAACCTGCAAAAATTAAACTTTACAGTTAAAATGTTGAGCGAAAGCTTGTAAAAGACCTTAGATTGGTACATGATAATCAATGAACATGTTGTCAATGGATGATTATATGCAAGTTAAAGTCGAAAGACACAAGATACAAAATCTTGTAACTTTCTCTCAGGTGAAAATCACAGAAAGAGTTCAAACATTTCACAACTCTTATTGAACACATCTGTGACGGCAGAGAGATGCTTTACCTAACATGGCATCGGTGGGTTGTGTATCTATTAAAGCAGAAATTAGGGGGTTTTTGGCTACTAATGCTGCCAACCTGCTCTTTTTCACAGAACTTGTTCCACACACTCAGAACTTCTCTGAAAATGAACACTGGGATGGCAGTATTAGTTGTCTCACTTTACCAGCACTTCTCTGTGGGAAGATCTGGTAAACTGAGATATGGTTTCAGAATTTTTTTCAAAAATAACAATCTGAAATTTGTGGCGTCCATACTTTATGTATTTCTTTCCTTTATTGTGATACCCATAAATGAATCAAATGGATGTTGCCTTCAGAGTTCACCTAATTAGTAAACATGTACAAGTTAATTTAATTTGCAATTTAATATCAGTGAAGGCTGGCCATTGCCTTCCTACTCAATTTTACTCAATTTTAATCTCTTGTTAGTGCTCTGTGTGGGATTTATCCCTTTCAGTTTGATTTCCCTGGATGAATTTAAAGTGGGTCAGTCAGCGAAAAGAAGGAGGAGTTGTTAATGGTTGATGTTAATTTTCTGTGCTGTTTTAGAATTGTCTGCCGTCGTTGTAGTTTGGCAATGACAGTGGAGCAAGTGAACGAAGCCATTCAGTTGGTGTTAGCCACTCTTCCAAATATTGAGCAAGAGGAATGTTTAAGATTTTTTATTACTGGCAAAGATGCTATAGACCTACTCCCCACAGGGTCTTTTACAGCACACATAATTTTAGGTAACCTTAATTGAACTGGAGGATTACTTAGCAAAACATTAGTGAATATATAAAATCAGATCTAACAGTTTGAAATTTCAACACAGTCCATGCCTCCAGCAAGCAATCGTTTCTCAATATTTGAGGATCCAGACCCTCTGTGAAAAGCAAAGTGAGAAATGGCTTGGTTTTTACCAAACCAATCTCAGTATGAATCCAGCTGCTGTGTAAAGGCCCTAGAGGTTTGTCAAAGAACATTAGCGAAGAATTAGCAAAAATGAAGGTAAATGACCACATTTGGCAGATTAGGGATAGATGCCAGCACATGGCCATCAGCCTAAACTGACGGCTGCCCAAAAAGTGTATTATTTAGATTAGTAGCCAAGATTTCCGTGGCGAGTGTGGAGGTGCAGCAGAAACCCAAACCACAAATGCAAAGTCAGCTGAACTGATTTTATGCACTGCACAAATCTGGCTTTTATGGAACAGAGAAAAGCAACTGATTATATTTTTGCAGGGTGTCTTTTAGGACACATAAAAAATTGAACTTGCTGTCATTGCAGCCTCATTCCTTGTGGATGCTTCACCTGAGACGTGGAATCTACTGGAAGATGTTGGAAGAAAATCTGTCAGAAGGTGCAGGATACAAAGGCATAGCATAGGTTTACCTTCTCACAGGATGACATCTTTTAATAAATCGCAATTCATTTGTTCAGATCAAAGCCTATAAGATTTTTTTATTTTTTTTTTGCAATGAACCAGTCAGAAATCAAAATTTAATCTGATTGTGAAACAATGAATATCGATTGAGGTTTAAGCATTTTGCAAAAATTACACTTTAAAAGTGCAAACTGTTTCCAGCAACAAGTGTTGATTCAGGGAGATCGAATGGAAATGAGCCGCACTTTTCAGATTTTTATTTGCAAAATAAAATTGAATTAAAATATAACTGACAATAATATACCAAACTAACTAAAATATACCAAGCAGTGCATAGCTGCAAAGTTGGAAGAAAAATAATGCACCTTTTTTTCTGTAAAACCCAAATAAAATACATTGAAGCGTAGAATAAAAATGTTTTCTAAGTCAAAAGATGCTCCCACTGACATTCAAAAGACCTAAAAGTCAGGATTTAAATCCTAAAATATGATGCGTCTTCATTCACTGCTCGAGAGTTTCGTTTAATCTTAAAATGTCACAGTAAATACGATATTAATTAATTTAAAATTTTGGGTTTTCCCGCTGTGGATTCACCTGTCATGTGCAGAAGGAGTCTATTTTGAAAGTTTTAACAGGAAGACGCATGTTGTGCATCAGTTAAAGCTTGGTAGCAGTGGAGAGAGAAGAGAGTGAGGGGATTGTTTAACAGCGGAGCCTCCAAAGAGGGGACTACACACGCATGTTCAGTGTTACCCGAATGGAGCGGAGCCCTAAACGAGAGACTCAGGCGTCCGGGGAATGACAGCCACTGTCACCGGGATTGACGAATTCCCCCTGTGACTCTGCGCGACTCCGCGAAAACTTCCCCTCAGCTGACACTCGAGTCACCGATCCGGGTCGGATCCAGCCTGAACGGGACTACAGTATGCCAGAGATGGAGAAAGGCAGACCTCCGGAAAATAAACGCAGCAGGAAACCAGCGCACCCAGTGAAGAGGGAAATCAACCAGGAGATGAAGGTAGGAGGATAGATTTGGAACAGTTCTTTGCGCGCAAAGTGCGCACAAATCAGTGTTTGGAAAAATCCCCGACATTGAACGCTCATTCACCCCTTTTTTTTTATTATAATCAAAAAAATTCATCATATTTTCTTTGTTGTTGGTAATTTTAGAAAAAGCATGCCGCTTTTCAATTTTAGAGGACAACAATTGCATTTAAGAAAAAATATATATACTTTTTTTTATATGAATGAAATTTGTCGCCCAGATGTTGACTTTTTGATTAAATAATATTAGAATTTCAAAGGAAAGAACAGGCTGACACTTGGTCGACTAGTGACGCCATGGTGGGCCAGCTGTGGCCGGACGCGCACTCTCCAATGTCCAGAGCAGATCCAGATGTGCGTCACTTCTTCCCCGCTCCCTGCGGTGCGCTCAATCGCCGCACCACAGAGGCTCATGAGAAAGAGAGGGGAGGGCATTTATATTCCTTAAATAGCCTGCTCTAGCGTACTGGGAAAACTCTGCAGATCTGCCGTACAACTGTAAAGAATGCATAGTAAATAAAACTCTCAAAGTGTTCAGAATCCCTCATCAGGGTCCTTGGTTAAATCACAGTAACAGACACGATTCCCTCCCACCATTATGAGCCCATTGCATGGAAACCAATCCGTGGATTGTGTGCTTTGTTTGGGTTTGGACACAGGCTATTTGAAACTCTTGACTCTGCTGTTAAAATGATATTTGAGGATCCTTGAAGCCGTAGCGAGGAAATCAAAAAAGACAACACGTCTTCCTGGGGAGGATGAGGGGAAGAAGGGGCCTTCTTTAGAGGGAAAAAAAATCCGCTGTTTTTGTGTGTAAGTGGTTTGGATTGCAGCGTTTGATATCCACAGGAGGTGTTTTGTTTCATCTTAACTAATTTTAATCAAAACACTTGAAACACTATCCCCCTGGCCTGATGTAAGCCTGCCTGGGCTGGATCTCTGGGTCGGCCCAGTTTGTTGCCTTTGGCTTGTAGTTCTCTCTCTCTCTCTCTCCCTCTCTCTCTCTCTCTCTCTCTCTCTCTCTCCCTCTCTCTCTCTCTCTCTCTCTCTCTCTCTCTCTCTCTCTCTCTCTCTCCCTCTCTCTCTCTCTCTCTCTCTCTCTCTCTCTCTCTCTCTTTCGCTCTCTGTTTCTCTCTCTCCGTGGTTTGGGATATGGCTTGTCACTCTCACAAAGCAGATGTTTGTCCAAACTGCCAAAAAGAAACAAAAACAACATTGTGGGAAGTGCAGTGGGTGGATAAGGAGGAGGGGAAAGAAAAATCTCTTAAAAAAAAAAAGACAGGAGAAAAGAGAAAGTGACACCGGGATACGCAGATGGAAGAAGGCCCAAACAGTGAGAGAAACTGATTTCTAGTTCAACTGAGGTCTGCCCCGGTGTTTTCTTTGTAACGCATCTGTTTCAGCACCACTTCGGACCCCGCTGCCTCCACGTCAGAGCCCGATTCGCAGGCACCAGACACCGGATCCTTGACTTTAATCATCGTTAGGCATATTTAGCGGGATATGATACGGCCGCTTCCACTCACTCACTCACCCACGCACACACACGCACGCACACATTCTCTCCCAGAACAGACAGAGCAAGAAAGTGAGCAAGCAAATAGGGAGAGATCCATTTCTGTCGGAGGCCCCGGGTTGCGGAGGTCGGAGCGAGGAAAGAATGTGCAGTCAGTAGGCTACTACAAGCGCTGCAACACCACAGCACACTGGCTGTGTTGGAAAAGGGGATGAAACCCGAGAGGCAGCGCCGTGTCGGGTGTCAGGCCTGGAAGGTGCCGGGATGTGGAGAGGAGGACAGGGCAGGGGTGGAGAAGGGGGCTGGAGGGTGGATGGGAGGAAGAAAAAAATGAAAAGAAACGAGAGCAGAGTTTGGGGAAAGCTGGAGGAGGAGAGAAGGAGTTGTGGACGTTAGAAAGAGAAGAGAGGAGCGGGGCATTTCCGAGAACCGTGGGACCACTCCGTGGTGTTGGGTGTCCCGCTCTGATTTCTGCCCGTTCCGGATCAGGTTTCTTCTCCAATCGGGTTCCTCTAAAGCCACAGAGAGAGGTGGGTGGATAAAGAGAGAAACCTTAGTATATATTTTTTTTCATCTGGTCGTAATAATAATAATAATAATAGTAAAAAGTTGAGGTCACACATCTACATTTTTCAGAATAATATTCCTCTCTCCTTCTTTTTTCCAATTAAAAGGGATAAACAAAGGATGATTCATAGATTTCACACTGGTGTTGGGTTATAAACCTTTCCGTCTCAGATTAAGCAAGAGTAAACAACTTGAATACATCATGGAAAAAGTGTCACACTGTACTCCACTGTGCCCCTATTCATTTCTCCCAACAGGGCCGTGGCTGAGAAAGAATCCCTCACTTTGTCTCAGACTAGGAAGCTTTGATTATGTTTACCATAGGATGAAAACTTCCAGTAATAACCCCAAGATGCACGTTCACAATTTCCTATTGCTTTGCTTGACATAAGTTGGAGGTCTGACTTCTGTTGCTCCTTATTTCTGGCAGACGTTTGCTGAAAGCACCATGAATGAGCTCCTGGGATGGTACGGCTACGACAAGGTGGACCTCCGAGAGTCCGAGGCCAATGAGATCAGAAACTACAGGGAGAGGCGGCAGCATGTGTCTGTGCTAAAAGGTAACGGGGTGGGGGGAGGACAGGTGATGACAGGTCACTGTTTAGAGCAGCATTACACCAACTAACAGGTTCAGCAGGTTTTAATGCAGACATTGAGTCACTGCAAGACACCGTCTCCTGTGGCTGCAAGTCCTCAAGTTACATTCAACCAGATGTGCCTGTTGTTTGTGCAGAAGTTATTATCGTGTCTCGTAAAGCACGTTGTTGAATTGTTTTACAGAGCTGGATTCCTGTTACAGTTTTGTTTTGTTTTTGTTTGTTTTTTTTTATCTTTTTGTCCGTTCCCAGAAAACTCGTTGCCAAAACCCAAAAGCCTGGATGCCAAAGTCAGCCACTCAGTCCTGGCCATGAAGAGTGGAGAGAGGGACCTCTCCAGTGTCCCTTCCTCCTCTCAATCTTCTTCCTCAACAAGCTCAATCCTGACCACCCCAAAGGAGCACAAGAATGCCCCTGTCATCGTTCCCCTCATAAAACCTTCAGCAGGTACGAGAGGTCTTCTCTAGCTATCAAGAACTAAGTGGCCTCTGCTAAGCCTGCACATTAAAATATGTCTTTGGTTTACAAGCATAGCGCACCAGAACTGATAATCCATGATATTTACTGTATGTCCTGAGAGGCCAGAGTGTAAGATCAGCCACAAGTGATGGAACAGGTATTAGTTTCAGTTCTTTCCTGAGCAGTAACTGAAGCTCTGGAGAAAGTGAGGAGCTGCTTGCAGTTACTTGACATGTGTGTTTATCCCTCAGTTACACGGTGCTTATCACTGGGTAAAGGGTCCTTAACACTAAAGTGGCTATTTCTAGTGAAATACTAACAAACCTTGAGATTATCTGGAAATGCACCTATCAGAAATACAGATTTGAACTGAGTCCAGTTTCTTTGTAAAACCAGTGTTGCCAATATTCATAAAATTTTGTTTAGCCTTCCTGATTCCTGTTGTGAAGAATAATACATTATTAGTATTATGAGCAGGAGAGATGTCACACTGTGTGAGAGAGACAGAATGATCACTCTAAACAGAGCATAGCTAAATTACAAAAGGACAACATCATTTGAAATGAACGTTTTTAACTTTCATTTAATTCCTATATTTCATATTTCATATCTGAAATTAGCATGATAGCATAATTAACAGTAAACAACAGTCTGCAGGATAATTCCTTAAAATACCTGTAGCAGACAGCGTCTTTTTGAGCAAGAAGACTCAAGTTAAAAACAAGTGAAAGTGTGACACCATTAAAGAGCAAACTGACAAGCAACTACCAGTCTTGTACTCTGGCGTAGCGACCTGAAGGAAATATTGACTTGCCTTTTCCTTTTAAATAACTTCTTAGAGCCTTTGTGCCTCCCAGATGCTCAAAACAGCGAACCTTTAATGTTCTTCCTTCAGTAACAGCATCCAGACCAAAGGAGTTATTAGCAGAAACTATTACTGCTGGAGTATGATGCATACACTATTTAATCCCCTTAACGGTCGCCCCAAAAACACTTACATGTTGTCCAATGGGTTCATGAGGACTCTAGTGTCATCATGACTGTTAAGGGGTTTAAAAAAAGATAACATTTTGAGTCTCTGGCTGCTTGGTAAAAAAGAAAAGTTCCCAGTTCTGGTCAGCAGCTTCTTTCTCTGTGGATCTTTGGACCTCTTTCTGAATTCATGGCAGTCTTCACTGGTTGTAGTAATATAATGTTGATGAACTGTGAAAATTCAAAACATGTAAAGTAATAGAATTGGTGTGAGAAAAACCTAAGTTGATATTTGGTGGGTATCATAATAGCTTGATGTGCAACAGATTTTTTTCTTTTTTTTTTGTTTGCTCGTAATCTGAAGGAGTTTGCAAATTTGCAGATAGAAATCTGCTATGTTCCCAAACAGGATCTGAAAATTCAACAAGATAACTGTAACACAGTCTGCCTGTAATCTACTGCAGTCAATACTGTGTCAGTTTTTGCTACCCTAATTTGATGAAACATTCCCAATGAAGGTACGAACTGAGCTGTCGCGGGACACCTGGACACACTGAAGGGTGTTGTAAGCATGAACTGGTACCGCTTGAGCATGGTGCCTTCACTGACCTGTAAAAGATTGTGGTTTTGTGTTTAAGAGTGGCTATTAACAGATCAGAGGCTAATAAATAGCCCAATTGCAGTCAGTATCTCTAGGGATATTAGAAGAAGATTTTATTACCTAAATCAATATAATTTTTGTTATAAATGTGGACTAGTAACATTCTTGTGGAGAACTTTTCTTGTGACTACCAATTTACCCGTTAAAGAAACATATGAGGCAAAACTGGATTTTAATTTGAAAAGCTCTATGAGAGAAAAGTATTTCTTTCCGTTCCCTACATGCTTTTTCACTACTTAGATATACGAGTCATCATACTCACTTTTCATAGATGTGAGTAGACTGAAATAATGCTGACATGTTCATTATCAATCAATGATTGCTGGATAGTTTGGTCAAAACAGAATTTCACTGTCTATGTAGTTCCTCATTACAACAAACCTGCTTAAATCCCAGCTGGCAATAAGGTGAACGCAGATGTAACAGGATATCTAGACTCTGATCAAATACAAGCCCGAGACACCTTCATTTAATTTATTACAGGATGCATTGGCTGGACGCTTTGGAGCACATCCAGTTTTAAGTAAATGGTTTGAGATTCTACTCCATGTCTAAGTTGTTTAGCTGTTTAATAAGCTCTGAGGAAATTAAATTGTTTTCATTGCTCCACCTGCGCAGATTTGAAGCAATGCTTGCGATTTTTGCACAGAATTATGTAAAAGAATATCTCTGCAAATTCTCCGCAATGATTACCCTGCCTTCTTTGCTTTTTTACATCCCTCTGCAGTGGAAGATGTACAGAACGTGCAAATAGTCTGCGTTTGGTGCCAGAAGGAGGGAGTAAAGCGCTACTCGCTGTGTATGGGCTCAGAGCTCAAGAGCTTCTGCAGTGAGAAGTGTTTTGCTGCCTGTAGACGGGCTTACTTCAAGCGCAACAAGGTTGGTGATGGAGTACAACAATTAACCTTTAGAGCTATGTGATTATTAATGAATTAAATACATGTATAGCATAGCCACAAACAGTCAGGTGCCTGCACAAACACATACCGTAAATCTGTGACAGAGTGAATTTAAGCATCATGTGTCTTCTTGCAGGTTCAAAGACTTTCAACAACAAATTCTTTCAGTCTTTAAAGGTCAGAAGTGATTGGTTTATTTAAAGGATCCATTTAAGGAGTGGAGGGAGGGAGGTTAAACTTTGCAAAGGACACGTAGGATCAGTTTCAAGTTAATGCAAAAGGGGCCGGCCATTAAGTGGCTTTGGTCTGGAGGGCAGGAAAGCTACAACTGTAGAGAAACACTCCGATGCACATAGCCATGGATTTTCCCTTTCCACTGCAACAAGATCTCCTGATATTTAAATATTCAGGATGACATATCGATGTGTTGTGTTTCATCTTTCTTGTTTTTTTGGGGTTTTTAAACAACAGAGAGACAAATAGTAAATCTGAGCAGAGTGTGCACAACAAGCTGTCTAGTTTTTTTGTGGCAGGGGAGGAAAGCACTTCTGTTGGCTTGTTGCTGCTTGTCTGAGAGGAAGGCCAGAAGGCCTGGGGCGAGGTGTCCACTTTCAGTGCATACCATACCTTCAGCTGCCTCATATTTCGTAACTCAACACGACTCATTGGGTCACAGAGATGGGGGGAGCACTCAGATCCTCTGCAGATCATCTTACGTGAATCAGAAGGAATTTCCTTATATTAATTCTGTCACGGGAAGGAAAAATAAAGCACTGCATCAATGGCAATAGGCACCACCAAAATAAGTAGCATGAAACTTGAACTTTTTTATTGACCTTTGTATTTTGACCTTGATGCTTCATAAAGAGGAACATCAAGTGATATGGTATTATCACACAACAATTCCAGTGTGATCTTTGGAGATACTTTTAGTGTGCCTAATAGTGGTGTGTTTGTCACTTTGTGGTTTCTCCTTGTTAGGCCAGAGATGAAGACCTCCATGTCGAGACATCCCCTCAGCGCCCCCATCCTGAGGACTCACCCAGATTAGTGTTAAAGATAAACACTAATGTCAGAGTAAGAGGAAATTATTAGTATTTTCTTATGCTTTGGAAATGATTTATAGTTATACAATGTATCATCCAGATACACCAGAAGAGCCCATTTCCTCCCTGTTTCTGTATGTTTAGATAAGTTTGAAGCAAGAATGTGATCCTTCATTGACCCCCCGCAGTCTCTCTCGCCTGTACCACAGGTTTGTGACTGGTGCAAGCATGTTCGTCACACAAAGGAGTACCTGGACTTTGGATCTGGTGAGGAACGGCTTCAGTTCTGCAGCATCAAATGTCTCAACCAGTACAAGATGGATGTCTTCTACCGAGAAGCTCGTGCAGCCCTAACCAGCACCAGCTCCAGCCCAAACAGAACCAGTCAGGATGGAAGAGTGGATGGCAATGTACCAGGGCAAAAGCTACTTACTCCTGAGTCTTGGAACAGCAGCACCATCAGTACGGGGGATGCACGCAATCGAAATCTCTCTCCCAAAGGATCAGTCCTAATTCATGGACCGGTGGAATCAACGTCTTTGTCATCCTTAGAAGCATCATCTTCTTCTTCCTCTTCAAGGGTTTCAGTTTCAGGCCTTAAAAACCTGGAGAGATCCATTCAGCCATCCATACCTACTATGGATGTCACACCTCACCCAGCTCCTCTTCTTCCTCCTCGCCCATCTCTGGATCAAAAGCCATTACCTCAAATCCCCATACCCTTCATCAGGCCCCCGCTTCATGCACAGGGTCTAAAGAGTCCCCTGGCCAATCCTCCCAGACATGCAGGTCCTCCTTCCAGCCCTATCCACAGACCTCCTCACTCTCCTCTTTTGCAGCCCCCTACCTCTTCTTCAATGAATCCCTCAGGACTTGTGCACCCTTTTCCTGGTGCCTATTTCCCTGGCTTACACTCACCTCCTCTAAACCTAATGCCAAGAGGACCTGTCCCAGTGCCTCCGATAATGAACTATGGTATTCCCTCTTTTAGTCCTCTTTTACCCCAACCCACAGTCCTGGTTCCTTATCCTATTATTGTTCCTTTACCTGTCCCTATACCTATTCCAATTCCAATTCCAGTCCCTCCTAAAGCAGCCCTTGAAACGCCAAATCATGGTGGAGTTATCCAGCCTGTACCAGAAGGGGTAGAGAGGGCTAGATCCAGGACTACTAGGTCCATGTCTCCAGATATCCCTGAAGAGGCTAGAAGAGTGGAGGCAAACAAACTGGGGGGGAACTTTTCTCAAACCTTCACTTCAACAAATGAGCCCAGCTCAAAGGACATAGATTGGGTTAAATCAGAAAGGCAATTTTTGTCCCCATTAGCCACACCTCAAACTAAACCACTCTCCCCCAGAGCACAGTGTAATGAATTGTCCTGCCCAACCAAACTCTCTGAGGGACTGACAGACTATAAAACTATACATCAGCAGACAGAGCGACAAGTCATCCAAAGGGTTCTCCAGAGGACCCAAGTGAAGTTAGAGCCCAGTGCCAATGGGATGGTGGATCTGGCAGCACTGGGAGAATCAGGACCTGGCCAGTTTAACAGACCAGGGTTCCACAACATCATCAGACCGAACATTACTCTGCCACAGTCACCTTCAAATGACTTTCAGCAATCGGATTCCCTCACTCCATCTTCTAACAGCCCATCCAGTCCCATGACACACAATGTCAAGTCGTCTACTCAGAACCATCCTCAAAATGGTACATCATCCACACCCACGAGTTTGGACTCTTCCTTATCCCAAAGAATACCAGTGACACCCCAAGATTCTTCACTCAGTGAACTTGAAGCTATCAAAGAAAACAAGTGTTCTGTCGTTAGCCCAGTGCTAGTCGAAGGTACAGTTGGTCAGTTAGAAGGGCCCTTAACAACCAGTGGGGGTGCAGGGGAGGATTCCCACGTTCCAGATGAGGACCATGCTTATGCCCTGCCCACAGCACCAAAGACAGGTGGGACCACATCCCCATTACTCTTGCCCAAACTCAGGGACAAGGGTAGTTTACGGAGTCCTGCCAACATGCCCAATGCAGTGGAGATGGAGCCAGCCCTGAAGAGGCGATGCCTGAGGATCCGAGATCAGAATAAATAGAGAACCAAGGTGAGTATCTTTACTAGAATATGATGTGGAACGTATAGCAATTATTACTTTAAGCATCACTTCATATCTTTGAGGTATTATGACTCGGCCCACTAACTGTACAGTTATATGGATCAGCAATTTCTTAGCAGTTACTGATATCCATATTCATGAGTCGATTTCCGTTAAGACCTTATAAGGGCTACAACACAATAAAGCAAAGTTTTTTGTTTTTTTGTTGTTTTTTTAAGTAGAGTAGTAGTTATGGATCAAATGGAAAAAGAAGGGGTTCTTGTTGCAGTTTGTACATCAATGCATGTCACTAGAACTAACATTTACCTGGTTTATATTAAAATTAAAGTTTATGCTCTTGGCTGGTGCATTCACAACCTGAATGTGCTACAAGTTTCATAGTTTAAATCCATTCAATTAATAGAGACTAAAAATGTATTTCTCTAGTATTTGACATGTTGATCACAGGTCAGAGCCAGTTTAGAAAAATTTTGTGCAATGAACGGCATCGCTTGTTAACCTCTTGATATTTCCAGTAATGGTTTAATAACAATGTAAAGTGTAAAAAGGTATTTGTATGGAGATTCACACATACGCAGTGCAAGATTAATCACTGGTCTCACAGTGTGCACATGGTCACTAAACAGTATGGCGCCAACCAGAGAGAATCCCGGTAACCTGGCACCTTTATGTGAGCTAAGGTTACAGCAGGGAGAGGAGGTGGAGGGCAGAAGCAGTGAGAGTGACTTTGAAAGGCAATCACTTCACCACAACCTGACAGTCACAATGCTTTGTTTGCATGACTGCTTGCATTACAGGCTTGGATTTGCTGGTGAATGCGAGTCTGTTGAAGACAGAAAGAAAATATTCTGTTTTTTAATTAAACGACGCATGCCCTCATCAGGACCAGTTGGCAGCTTATTAAAATGTTATGAGTTGATTGCAACTGCTTACCCAAAACAGTTTTTGAAATAAGTTGCACTTATTTCAAAATATTATATTATACTTAAAGTATGGCTTAGTTAAAATATAGCTCTCCATTTGATAGATAATTCTTCACATCTTCATTTAGCATAAATCCATCGCTGGTCTTGAAACCTGAAGATAACATTAAGTGACAGATTAAGGTGATGGCAGCCTTCTGATACAACTCTAATCTTAATAAAAGTTTTGTGCGAACATGATTTTATGAACTTTTAAACTGTTGTCATATTTGCTTTAGTTGCTTACACAAAATGTGGATAGGAAATAAAGATTGAAGCTACAGTGGAACCAGTGATCCTCCATGCAATGACAAGGGAATATCTTGTCATTGCAGTGTTTTTGGTGAGAGCAACTGTCATAGAGAAATGTACGGCATTATATCTTAGATCTAATCTACCCCCATTTATCATGAAAATAATCAATGACCTCAATGCTCAGTGATTATGTTCAGGGAGTTATAAAATAGCATTTGCAAATACCACAATGACATTTTTGATTTTGGAGTTGCTTTTACTGGTTGAGGTTCATTTTGATCTTGGCTCTATTCAGACAGTAAACCTCCATTGTCTGGACTAAAGCTTCTGCTTTACCGTCAACAAAACCTCCCTTCAATAGTCTAGAACTGTCCCTTTAACTGTAAACTATGAAGTGACACTGATATCATGCTGACATTGTTTTGTTAGAATGCAGCAGGGGAGCTTTTTCTCTTTGGAGCAATCAAAAGCACTTCTTGATTTCACTCGCCTTGCAGTCCAAATGGCAGTAACATTACCCATCATCCTCACTTGTGGTATCTTACCATAACAAGATCATGTTTCTGGTTTACTGTATGTGCTGAGATTAATCCACTGATATTACAGAGATGGCTTAGATTTCAACCCGCCTGTTTTTCACTTCGTATCCCTTTCCAAAGGCCAGGGGTCACGTTAGTGATTGCGTTTAAATCTGACAGCTGCTAAATAGAGATTGACCAAATCTCTGTATCTTGGATTGCAGATGTTTGACTGACTCTGCGTAGCAGAAAACTTTTCACTCAATTAGTTTTCTTTTGCATTTTTACCAAATCACTGTCTTGCAAAGGTATTCCTACTCCTTACAGCTACAAACTTCATTATACTTCTCTGAGATTTTCATTTTAATTTCTTTTAAATTAAAATGAAAGAAATTAAAGGAAAAAATGGATGGCTGGTTTTCAATTTTTGTACAAATAAAAATATGGTTGAAAACTAGCAATGTGTACAGTAATTATCATATAGTCGTGGCAACAGTATGCTGTGGTAATGGAACATTGCTAACCTTTTTGGTTTTGGCTTACATGCAAAACATTGTATGAAGAAAACTAACACTGCACATCACTCCAAACACTCCATTCCCACAATGATCCATGGTGGTGGCAGCATCATGCTGCAGGGAGGCTTTTCCTTCCACAGGGAGAATGAAGCTGATCAAAGTTGATGGGTGAAGCTTACTACAAAGAGATTTTGGAAGAAAATAAATTTATTTTGGCATTATTTCCCTTGCATTTGAAAATTATCCACCACTTTGTTTTGATCTATTACACAAAACTGCAATAAATGACATTGAAGGTTATGGTTATAATGTGACCAAATGTGGAAAAGTTCAAAGTCGGTATATAAATACTTCAACAAGACGTTGTATACTAACTATTATATTTGAAATAACAATGCCTTTGTCATGTTGTTCAATCAGATTTATGCTTTTTTGTTGTCTGTAACAGGATCTGTCTGCTGTCTTTGGATGACTTTAGTTTGCCACCTCTGTCGTCTGAGCTGAGCTGCTCTATTGTCCCACAACTGTAAAAATTCATTTTAAACAAACACCCACTCTGACAAAGTCAGCAGCCAACTGGAGGATTTTACCTCAGGAGAAAGCCAGTTTTTTTTTTCCCTTTTTGTCTCATTTTTCTTTGCCTTTATTTGGGATATTTTATAGCTCCGTGTAACCTGATTCCACCACATGGTATTCACTGAGCGTTTGAAACTAAAACGCAATGGGACAGAGCAAGTACAGAGTCCTGCTTTGGTCCTTACATGTATGTGTGTGTTTGACTTTAATATGTGTGTTTGCATTAAAGTGTGCAAAAGAGAAAATAAGCCAGATGTTTTTGGTTTGATTGCACCCTATGCAGCAGTTATCTGAGTGTTGACATGACTAAAAGCCTCATTCGAAGTGTTTATGTGGAATGGGTGGATTAGGGAATGAGCGTCCAGAGCTGTAGATCTTGTTTTAAGATATGGCAGAAATGAAATGTAACATTTCTTTGCTCTTTTTCCTCTTTCTCCTGTTTTTCAAACGTCTATCATCCTGTCCAAATGAACAGACTCCCTGTTTGACGTTGTCCAGCAGTGCCAGATTCAGCGCCACGCCGTTGTGTGGACAACACCAGAATGAACACCCTCCTGCCTGCCTGCCTGCCTGTCCCTCAGCCCGGCAGACCAGCAGGGTGCCAACCCAGGAAGCAGTCCAGATGGCCGAGTCATCACAAATCAACAATGTGGAAGAACACACAACTCAGTCACACGTTTTTTTTCCCCTTTGGACCAAAAAGTATCACTGGGTTGTGTGTTGTATTGAGCTGACTGAGAGTTTGAAAGGGAGGTCCTCAGATCCTCGTCCTGTCTGACATTGCCCTCAAGCGTTTATATACGCAAAAGTTGGTATGGCTGCCCAGATGCGCTCCTCCTCCTCCTCCTCGCCTTCCTCCACTCGGCAGACAGCGCTCTGATCAGCCTTGTGTGGTCTTCTCAGATGGAGCCTGAACATGATCTCTTTCCAGGGGAAACGGTTTGTTTTCTCTGCCCGGCTTGCACAAAGAGCCACATTGTTTCTCTCCTCATATCCCACGCTAACTCCCCACTCCAGGTTTTGAGTTACCTGGCCGATCGGGGCTCAAACTTCAGGAGCAGGGTTTTTCTTCCTCTTTTTATTTTTTTGAGCAAAAGCCAGGAATATAGTATAGCCTTTTCTATTCCGCCTATCCGCCCAACATAAATACAAGACATGCTACACTCACTCGGTTCTGAGATTTTATCCTCTTGCAAGTGATTGCCTGAGATTTGCCAGCCTTCTCACTTCTTCTGAGAAAGGAGAGAAATCTAGTGAGATGAATACTATATCCGCAGGCAAGTTTCTCCAAGTGTTGGGAAAGTCAGGCCAAAGATTTCCAGAGGAAAGCTAAACTATGAAGGTATATGAGGATGCGCTCACCTGTGCACTGTACCTTTGGTAATCTAAGGTTCCTGATTGTCTAGACAAAGATGGTACACACTGGTCACTATTTCCCCTTCTGATCTACAAAATCAGAACGACTTATAGCACTGGGTGCCATGCATGCTTGCAGCCTCCTGACAGGGTATTTGATTTCAATATTTTTGCTCTTTTCTGATAATTCTGTAAAGAAAGATTAGCTTTGTAATATTACCAGATGACGTATTACACTCGAAAGCATCAAATGCTGTAGCAAACAGTGATCAGTATTACAGCTGCCACAGTTGAGGACACATGCGTTCAGACAGATAGCTTTGAGGCTTGTCAACACTTCATTTTTGCAATTAAAAGGTACAATTGGATGTTATATTAACTTATGGAAGAAGCATAGGTAAAGTTTCATTTGATGCATTTTTTTCTGTTGTATTTTTATTTGAATATATTTTGTGAGTGCCGAAACAATTTTGTGCCCTTTCACGTTATTGTTAAGATAAATGCCCACTAGAGGGCAGTGTTTGCCTTTTTTAAACTTTGCACCAGAGTACACATGAAAACTAGAATGCAGTTTGCATAAAGTCATTAGTTACAAAAATTTACTCATTGCTATTTTATATCAGATGCCAAATACAGACATTTTGCTATTATTTTCTCTTTGATACTAAATACTGCCATCAAGGTTATCGTTGCTCATAATATACATTGGGCAATTCACTCCCTTTGAGCTCCTCCATATTTTGTCATACCAGAACAGACCTGGTGTACTTCCTTATGCTTGCATGTGATTGAAAGGAAAATAACCACATTTTGTTGCAACTGCTGCAGTTGGAATAAGTCTTTATCAGCTTTCCACTTGTAGAAATTGACATTTTTGCCAATTTTGCAAAAATGTCAATTGCAAAAAGTGGAAGGAATACATTAAATTAATTTGCAAGTAAAATATGGTTGAAAAAAAATAATACACTACCCCGTACTTTGAACTCACCATTCATTCAGTGAAATATAATGGTGGAAGGGTCATGGTGTGGGGATTCTTTCTGAAGCAGAGTTAACAAAGCTGATTACAGGTCAAACATCATTGGAAGAAGAACACCTCAAAGCTGAAAAAAAAAATGGAGGCTGAGGTGACAGTTTGTCCCAAAGACTTTGTGGGCTTCAATTCTAAAATTCAGTGTATGCTTACTCATGCAATTGCAGCACTTTTCTTTTGTTCTGTTAATTCAAGGTCACTTATATTCTGCAGATCATGACATAATGGTAGATTCATCCTCAGCCAGTAAGGAAACTTTGTCAACAACTTCTGTGAGTCAGTGGTGACGTCACTCCCGAAAAACAGCTGCACTGTCAACAACTCTGTGCCCAATTTAATAGCACAAGCCAAATTATTTACAATCACAATTGTCACTATTCATTTACTTCTTTTTATTAATTATTGGAATTTGACAAGAAAACAGAAGTTTGTTGCTTTTGTAGCCTGGCCAATAGGTACTGTCTGACCTCCACTTGGCACACATTTAGCCTTCAGTCTGGAATGAAACTGTCAGATTGTTTGTATTAAATAAATATTATATATCCAAGATCCTTGATTGAGATCTCTTTGTAAAATAAAAATAAATAAATGTTATTCTATGAACAAAGACACGTTTATGATATGGTTTTTTTCTTTTCTTCCTTTTAATTTTTACAATAATTTTTTTTCAATTCTGGTCCCGTTTGAAGTTCTACAATTTACATTATGAAATCATCAAACACGCACATAAAAGAAATAGCCATATTCTGACAGTGACGCACCATGGACCATGTAAATATCTATTCTTAGTGCCAACGTGTCTGAAAGGCAGCGAGTCAACATTCCTAAAATACTGCAAGCTGCTCCAGCCTATGGGCTGTGACAGTAAAACCGATGGATGAGATAAGACAGCAGGAATCTCGGCTAATTTCAGTCGCAAAAAAAAAAACTTTCTTTCTTATTATTATTATCAGCATCATAGAGAGACAAGTGATAGATGGCGTATGTCAGGTGTGAAGTCAAAAGGTTTTTCTTCCTCTTTTATTTTTTATTTTTTTATTTTTTTTAGCAAAAGCCAGGGATATAGTATAGCCTTTTCTATTCCGCCTATCCGCCCAACATAAATACAAGACATGCTACACTCACTCGGTTCTGAGAGGGAATATTAGCCAAGGAATATTGAACTTGTATAAGGAAGTCGGCGACATGTGTGATGATTCCTTTGCAGCAAGTTACCAATCCCCTCCACGGGAGAACCGGATGTAAAGAATTTTCTCAAAATAAAAGCATTTTGTTTTTCAAAATGTATTTATTTATCCAGGATTGTCTGCACCCTCTTCTTCTTGCAGGGCCGCTGGGAGGAATGAGGGATCAGGGTTTATCTAGACAGATCACAGGGCAACACAGAGAGAGGGGACAGATAGCCATGCATTTACATATACAGGCACTTTAGACTAATGTTTGGTGTTCAAACTAATCATTTAATCTGACAGTTGTGTTTCTGGACTCAACAAAGAAGCCAGAGTACCTAGCAAGAACACATAGCAACGACATAGACCAACAACATCTACACATACTGTATGACTTCTGCTTATTTTTGACACAAATGGAACCCCAAAGTAAAACTCCATGCAAAAAGACTCAGGCTGAGATTCAAACCAACCACCCTTTATGATGCAAGTAACATGTTACAAACACCACACAGGTTAAGTTGTTTTAGTATTTAATTAATAAGGATATTTCAATTTGTGTCAGTCAGTTTTTATTTAAATCACACTTTTATGTCCAAAATATTTAGCCCTTTGCAGTGGCTTCTTGGACTCAAAGATTATCAACATTGCTTTGAAAATAATTAAGATAATTATATAAATAGCAATACACAATTGGCCAATACAAACACTTAGTATATCTTTCTTTCTTGTTTGCTTTTATTTTGGTAAAATAATCCCTAACCGGAAGTTGTATGGTTGTGTTAACCATTGGCGACCGTGTCACACAGGTTGAACCCCCCCTGCGGTGCTGTGTAATTTTAGTGCAACTACCTGGTTTGTGACGCTGACGGGGCGCATCTGTGACTAAAGATCCCGTCTCTGAACTTCAAGACATCGGGATTCTCTCTCTCTTTTTTTAGTCGCTTAATGTTTTATTAATGAGAGAGAAAAAAGTCGGGAGGTTTCATTTTCTGTGGATGAATAATTAACCTGACAACTCAAGCCCTAGTGTACAGAGGAGCAATGATATGAGAAGCTGAGCCACGGATCGGCGTGCGCCTCCACCATTGGTAGAGAAATATAAAAAAAAAAAAAAAAAAACACAAAACTGCAGGTGTTTTGTTTTAGTTTGTCTTTTAGCTTCTTTTTTTTTTCGACATTTGACCTGGACATAGTGGACTGTAATCATGCTGGGAGCGGAGAGCAGAGTGGAAAGCCGGCTAAAGAAGCTGGAGTCCATGGTGAAGAATCCACTGTCTTCGCTTAACTTATCAACGCTACTGGTGAGTGAGCAACATGCCTTGGGGCCCCACGCAGGTACGGGCGTGACACAGAGCGAGCTGCGCGCATTCTTCAGAACAATTATCCTTCCATAAAAGAGAGATCACAGCCGAAGTAAACACATGCGGAAAAGTACAGCATTAGAATCAAAATATATTTTAGATTACAACTTAACGCGTTTACTGAATCAGATTAACATCAAACTGAGGTGAAGAAAGAGGCAGAAGGAGCCCCACCTATTAATGTTCAGCCGCTTTTCCTGCGTGAAATGCAAAACTCCCTGTTTACACACTACAGTAGAACTATATGAGTGTAAAGAGGATCAAATGTGATTGACTTCAACAGCGGACTAGAGACTAACTGAAACTGAAAGTCATTTAAAAAATAGGCGGCTGACAGCAACTCAGTCTGTTTGGAATATTTTCTAAATAGTGAACATGTATTTAGACAGTAAACTAGCTGTTGTACATACTTCTACCTTAACTGATTTTGCATACCATCCCAAATCCTGGAACTCTACTTCTTACCTTCCAGCACTATGATTGATAGGCATGGATCAACATGTTCTGTGCACTTCTGTTTATCTAGAACCACGCTTTACCAAGAAAATACAACTGGATAAAAAAATTTTTTTTAAAGTTATTCTGGTTATTCAGTTGCTCAGGGAAAGGTTGATCATACATCTGTAAGTGAGCTTTGGAGCTTTGCAAAATTATTCCAGAAAACATCTTGTACTCCGGAGAGATCAGGGATAAGTTTAAGGCAGGGCTGCGCTATAAATCAATATTGAGGGGAAAAAAAATGTTTTGGTCAAAGGAGACCAAAATATAAAAATTTTGCCTACTTGCAAAATATACGTATATGTGAGGCTATCATCGTGGACACTAGGATAACAATGCTAAACATGCAGTTTATTTAAAATGCAATGGTTCAGATACAACTCTGACCAATCGCATGTTCATGTGGTGGAATTGCTCGGTCAACTGAATTAAAGCAATGAGAAGTACAATGAAAAAATATTCTGAAAACTACATATGACTAATTTTTCTGCCAGTCAACAATTATGTGCTTATGTGTGCTGGTCCATAGCATACAATTTGAATAAAATACATTTAGGCTTGTAGTTAGGCATGACAAATGTATCAGGGGTCTGTATGAAAACATGACTGACAAATAAGGTTTAAGTTAAAGGAGAATTTGTGACCACTCTGCTTGTTAAATGACAGAATTGTGTCTATTCTTGGGCTTGATGACTCACAAGTAAAGTCCTGAGTACAGGAGAGTGATACCTAATAAATCCAGCTGGCCTCATGTTGCTGCGTAAACAGACAACAAATGATGCTCACCTCTGTGTGGTCATTCTTCAAAATGTTGTATTTTTTTTATATTTCTATTCGGCCCTGGCTCCCCTTGTTTAAGCAGTTCTGAGTCGACGTAACAATGGCCACCATGCTTCCCGATACTGGGGAAAAACAGGCAGGAAGCTGGAGTCGTTTCCTGGAATTGAGTCTGAGATAATTAGTCATGACCTCATCTCACCGTTTCCTCTTTGTCTAATATTTGTTTTTGTTTTGGCAGTATAGCATAAGATTAACAGCATCACATAAACACATAGAAAGTTTTTCAACCCTTTCTTTTTAGAATCTGTTTTGGTTGTATTTAAAGGGTTATTAATCAATGGGACAATAACTAACAATTTATTGAACTACAAATCCCTTCTCTCCAGTGAGAAACTCCAGCTTGTTCTGGGGATCACAAGCCAGATGGGATATATTGTTCCTCTGGGTGAAAGAGAACAAGAGTCTGGGATTCCCTCCTGAACCTGTTGCCCTCACAACCCAATTTCAGATAAAAAGAAGACAATGCATGTATGGGGCTACAAATCCTGTTCAGAAATGTTTCATTTATTGACGATGGCCTCTTTTTTAAATTCAAAGACAAAGGAGTGTTGTATTTGTTCAAAAGATCAGCAGACATTTGGGGAATTAGTCATGTAACTTGTATAGAAAAGCAAAACACCTTTACGTTCATGTGACCTTTCTCCTAAGGTTACATAAATGAAGCGTCATGCTATGATTACATGTAATTTTTACAATGTATGCTTAAGATTAGTGGCTCGTGGAGTGGTTAATGGGTGGCTTATGTCTTTATCTAAGGTAGACCATGATCAATATATTGCTTATAACATTGAATTTCCTCTTTTCAACCATTTGTCTGTGTGATTGTGGTATTGGTATAGTATTCATGATGATAAGTAAAACGCAGCAGAGGCTTTTATTTTTATCAGCAATATTCATGGAGTTCTAACAATTATGTTTTCAAGAAAAAAGAATTGCAGTGGACATGAAATCATTTTAGAGTTATCCAAAGTTGTTGGGTAATGCAAGATGAGCCTTTTCTGTTCTGATCTTTTTAGTCAAGCCTTTGTTATCGAATGCATACCTGATGGTATCATTTGTCGTGCCTTACTTTACAAAAAGACTCTACCGTGATGAGGAGACACATAGTTGGTAGCAAGTGGATCATGTTCAGATTTGTCCAAATTCCTGAAAACAAAAGAAGTCGAACTTCTTATTTGAAAGAAGTTGAAATCTTTCACTGCTACAAATTATATTAATGCAGCAACATTGTCTTCCTTGTGAGGGTGATTGCACAGTTAACTTTTCAGATGTTTTTATAATTGTTTTTCTAGTCGTTGATGCAAACTCTTTAGTGCAAAAGAACAAAAGTGTGTGTGTACAAAAACAGCACAAATGCAAATAATGGGGTTAATAGTCCCTGAATTTCAGTTTCCTGCTTTGTTTAAAGCTTAATGCCTTTACATGTCTCCAAGGTAGATTAAACAATGCACTACTATTGGAGCAAGTCTGACTCATTAATCATAGCCAATAATGCAATGGCTCTATGGTATCAACCACTTTCACCTAAACCTTAAACACCACTTTTTATTTCTCTTTTTCTCTGGCAAAGAGCCATGTGTCAATGATTCAAGCTCTAAATGGCGGACATGTTTTTTAAATTTGTAATCTGTTATCCGCTTAACGTGTTAAACAGATGTTACAGTTTTTTCCAAAGCTGCCAAATGTGCTGCATTCATTGAAAAGCCCAGATGTAGATGAAGACGAATGAAGTGGAGTTACAGAGTTTCAAGTTGACGTTTGTAAAACTAATCCTGCACTTTCTGCTCATAGTAGTTAATTACAAATTTCCCATAGATTTGAAGATGTACTTTAGGCTTTAAAGAGAGCATGCCATGCAAGTAAAACAAACATTAAATCGGATGAATTTTCTATAAGAAAGTAGATACTTGCCTGAAAATTCCCTATACATTCAGAGCAAAGCTTAAATGGACTGGAACTGTGACAAAATTACAGGGACCCAGTGCTCACTTCTAAAGAGGTCCAGCATAGAACCGTTAAAGGGTCACCAATCTGTCTGCCGTTCATTTCTTTAGGAAGTTTATTAGGAAATAGCCTCTTATATCCTACTGTTAAAGACATACATGTGGAAAGCTTGATATATGTTGTTAAGGGTTTCACAGAGACTAAATGCTTTAGTCGGATCAGATAAGCCTGAAGGAAACATTCCTCGTGGGTCTGATGTGAAACAAAGAAGGATTGAATGGAAAAGTACCTTCTTGGGACTGTTAAGGATGGTGGAGGATCTGTGATGCTGTGGGCATGTTTCTCTTACAAAGACAGCGGAAAAGTTGTTTAAAAATTACGACATCATGAAATCTTTAAAATCTGGTGGCCTGTGGCAGAAAATTGGAAACTTGTTGTGTTTGGGTCAGGGTCCTGACACCTGAAACCTATGGACGAATCAACACAGACAGTCTCCCTCTACAGTGGTATTTAAGACATTTACATTGTCTTTTTAAAGGATTGCCCTAAAAATCAAACCATTGTGGACCCTGTTGTAACACATTTTATCTGTTACATTTTTAAAAAATGTCTCTATTGGTTTGATCAAAAAATTTGTATTTTCTAACATCATGATGGAATGAAATTCGTCAAGCTGGGAATCATCAGATATTGAAGCCGTTTATGATTTAGCTGTTATAAATGAGCTTCTTCCTGTTTCCTCTGAGCTTTGTGTATTAGATTTACTGATATTGCTTTCGTAAAAGTGCTTTGGTGTCCTTTTTTCTGGCAGGAATGACAAGTGTTGTTTGAGTTTGTTAAATTCACTTTAATAAAAACAGTTACACACTTGCCAAATTTAACAAAAAATTTGATTAGATACACTAGATCTCTGTAAGAATGCAAACAGAATTAAACAACTATCTGTCTGATATTGCCAAATTCAACCAGGGTATGATCATGCATTGAAGTACTGCAATGCTGGGTAACAGTGTCTTGTAGGATCATTTAGTAGAAGTAGATGTTGCATCAGACTGGGATCTGAGCTGAGCGGTCACTTCTATGCTGGGGAAACTCATGGCAACAATTCAGATTGGACTAAATTCATGCATGTAGAATAAAGTATTATTATTTTAGAAACTTAATAAGGGTTATCATTAGTAAGAGTTTAATGAAAGTCTGAGCTCAGAATTTGTTCACAAAGAAGGCCTTTTTTGGAGAAGATGTTGCACGAAAATAACTGTTTAAAATATTATTACTGTAGTTAACAAAGAAGAATATTAATGCGATTCAAAGGTTTTTCGACTATAACCACATACAGTCGACTTTATGTTTCCTCCGGTTCTATTGAACATGTAATTACATCTTTTAAGCAGATCTCACTCTCCCCTGCAGTAACATACCACAGTCATAAAAATCTGAGTAAATACCGACTGTAGAAAGTGATCACAGATCTTTGATCGCTTAGACTGAATCCGAACCTCTATGCGGCTTGTCCCACAATAGCTTCTGAGCCTTTACGTCTATTTCCATCTGCCTGCGGTGGTGGTGGTGGTGGGGGGGGATTTCGCCTCACCACTGCTATTTAAAGGTGCAGAATTGTTCCACCCCTGATCACCCCAACCCCCATAAGTCCTCGAACAAACAGACCGATGGCTCAACTTCCCTAGACACACACATGCATGTTGGGTGACTCAACTTGACCCCTGGTTGCAGGAACAGAGGGTCACTCTGCATTCTAACCCCCACCTCCCTCACCCACCTGTCCAACTGTCCTGCCAGCCCCTTAGGTCTAGGATCACAGAGACATTTTGGATTTACATGCAACCTGAAACCCCTAATTTGAGTTCTGATGACACCACAGAGACCCCGACTGTTAGTCAGATGCTCCCACTAACCCCCTCTGTTGAGGCACAGAAATGGTCTGTGTGTTCTGGAAGTCAGCCTTAACCTCTTGTGATTAGCCTTATTTTTGAAATGACTTGTCAGACATGTTTTTCTATTGATCCAGAATATATTGTACTACTGTGTTTATGTCCTTTAATTTTCTCTCCCATTTAAGTTGTGCTTGAGGAAATTTGGTTAATAAAATTCTTCCCCTGGTTTTTACTGCTTTGTCCATTTATTTGGTTCTGATACCTGTTATCAGGTCATCTAGCAGGTGAAAAATTATTTCAGACAGATTAGTAAACACAAAAATGAGACATTTAGCTTTGAAACATATTTTAGTTTTGTCTTGTTTATTTAGAACAATAAAACTCCACAAAAAGAACACCTTGTAGGGAAGGGAGCTGAATGTTCAGACTTTTTATAAAAGATACAAATTTCGAGAGACTTCAGATGTTCTTTTGGAAGGAATGCAATTATTTTTTTAAGAATTGGCCCAAAAATATGAAAAACATGGAAGATTGTCGTCACATGATTAATACATCCAGTACTTGCCAGAAATCCCCACAGCTCCTTTATTGTACTCTTCTTGGAAGCCTGTCATTAATCTTCGATGGATGTCTAGTTGTTGGTAATGTTGCTGCTGTGCCATATTTCCTCCAATGTGCTCCTTGGTATGTTTAATGCCTAGAAAACTGTTTAGTACTCCTTCTCCTCACTGGTACTTTCTGACATTGAGAGTCTTCTCATGCTTTGAAAGCATTCTTCAAATCATGTTGGTTTGTTCTAAACAAAAACATATTATCATACAATAATGTCTTTAAAAAAAAATAAAAAAAAATAGATGCAACACAATTATTAGTTTTTCAAACATATTTTCTAACCTTCAATAGTCAACAATTTATAGCCAAGTATTCTATAATTTTCCAGCAATATATCTTTTGTAAACTGGCCTCTAATTTTTGTGAGATAATTTGGAGGTTGAAGATGAATCGATGATTTAAAAGAGAGTGAATATGTGAATTTTTTGTGATTTATACCTTGATATGCCGGGGATATCAAGCTTATGTGTCCTCTAAATAAATACAGATGTAAAACTTTGTAAGAGTTTCTAACTGAATTTTGAGTGTTAAAAGGCTTACAAACTTGGAAATTAAATCATTTAAATATAATATTAGCATTTGTTTTCTGTCTTAGTTGTCACTTAAAAAATAAATTAATGTCTTTTGTTTTGTCTTTCAGGATTCCATGAATGCCTTGGCTAATGATCTCAACTACCCAGTCCTGCGAAAGAACAAGAACATTGAGTCATTTCTGAACAGATGTAAGAGCTGCTCTTTGTGTTTTCAGTGCTTTGGTGCTTTGTCCTTTTTATATTTTCTTTCCATGTTTTTCATCCTCCGTTTATTATTTAAACCCAATAAACATGTTTCAGTACTGCAGTGGTTGTCGCGTCAAATATGCAAGACTTGTATAACTGAAATAATTATTTTTCACTTCTTGGCCAGAGCTGTGTGTGTGTTGCTTTTCTCATTTTCAAAAGGGTCAAATGTGTTTTGTTTTTGTTTTTTTTTAAGTTTTTTATTTTCTTTTTTCTTCAGGGACTGACAGGTTGGCGCCTCAGGCAGTCGAGTTTAGTAACAGCATTCTTTTACTATAGAGTCATGTCATGAAAATTTAGCTCATTATTCTTCCTTGAATAATAAAGGGATTCTATGTGACAGATATCATCATCTGGAGGCATGCATATGTTGATGTTGTCTAAACTTGTAGGTGCAAGCTACCCTGAGGGCTGGGCGGCAATTGCCAAAATATGAATGATTTTTTTCTGAAAAAAATGTCGGTTCCATTTCCTGGAAAATATGTCAAATAAAAGCTTAATCTTTTTTGATTTGACTGATCATAGAACAATTAACCAAATATGTAAACTGAGATAAATTCCCATATTGTAAGTAAAAATACCATGGTTTTATGGTGTTTACATTAAAACCTAACACAGACATGTATAACAGAGTCTAGCTGTATTTCTGCTACTGTTAAAAAAGTAGCATTTTGTCACCTTTGTAAAATAATGGCCTAAGTAATTTTGGATATGTTCCCCTAAATCTTTTTTTTTTTCCAAAATCACTTTTTGCAAAAAATAACTTAGGCCATAATTGTAGGAAGGTGGCAATTTAGATTTTTACAGTTATGTGTAAAGTTTTATCCATACAGTGTTTCTTAATAAAATGGTTTTGATACATTGAATTAAAACCAAAAGACACAAATAATAAGACTGTGTTTATTATTTGTAAATCTGGATTTGAATTTAATTAATCAAAAATATATTATAGAATTGATTCAGTAGTTTTTAAGTACAACACAGGATATTTTATATTAGAGTTACACAAATTTAACTGATAGTATATACAAACAACAGATCTTAGATGCTTAACTGGGAGGGTCATCTGCTGAGGTATAACCATTGCGTAATTTACGTCATTTGTTCCATGTGATTTTATATATAACATTAGCATAACAAGAAGGGTGGGTGGAGTTGCTTAAATTTCCATATAACAACTGCCAGAAAAGGCTCTGAGAATTTTCTGTCTAATAGGAAAGGCAAATTTACCTGGAAATAATGCTAAAGGCACTATTTCCAGGCAAAAGGCACTGTGCCTTCAGCATTATTTCCAGGCAAATTTGCTTTTCCTATTAGTCAGAGAAAATTCTCAGCCTTTTCTGGCAGCGTGTAGCAACAGGTAGGGAGGGGCAACACTTCACTATTCTTTACTCTGGTCATTAAATATATTTCAAACCATAAGAGAGGTATGGCTAAAATCTATAGCAGCTTTAAAATGCTAATCCTCAGTAAACCTTGATTCCAAGAGTTACACCTTAATACCAAGGTCCAAAATGGGCGGGAGTGTTTCTAGCTCTTATCTTTAGACTTCTTATTTTCAGAGACTGATTATGTTCCTAAACAATCTGCAACATTGTTTATGATTGATGTGTGTGGAGACTGGTTTTATTTGAAACACTTTTGAAACTTGTTGCTGGGATCAAATTCTCCTCCTTAGTTTCAGCTCACATAGATTTGTTGCCCACAAAGTGTTTTAGTTAAATGTATGTTTGATTAAATTAATTTAATGCAGGTATGTGTAATTATTACAGATATATATTTTGAAATGTGTTGTTCGTTTTTATTTAAAATTATCCATTTAAGCATCTTGATTACTTCTGCCATTTATTTTGTTTATAGATAAACAAAATAAATAAATACATTTTCTAATTAAATAAACGTTCTTTTAATTCATATTATCTATTTCATTATATGTCATTGTATGTATGTACTGTATGTACATATGTATGTATGTACGTACGTACTTACGTATGTACGATATATTCAAATTCTTGTACAAAGATTCCAGTTCTTGTCCTAATATCTTTTGATATACTCAAATTCTTGTTCGAAAAATGTCATTGCCTTTTGGGCAGTTATAAACTGGACTGCAAGGGTAACCTAAGTAAATCAATGGTATTGTCCATGTTTTCTCTGCAGTTCCATTTGAAATTGAGGTGATAAACTATGCAGATCACAAAAAGTAAATTTTTCTTGACCTTTGAATAAAAATTTCCAAAAGGTATTTTGGCAGCAGCTTGAGCTTTTGTGTTGCTGAAGTTTTTTACTCCTATCTCTTATTTGCAGATGAGAAGCTAGTGAATGAACTGCAAGAGCTGCAGGTGAAGCTTGACGACTTTGAAAAAGTGAAGTTGATCGGGAGAGGAGCCTATGGCGAAGTGCAGCTGGTGAGGCGTTTCTCTTCTAGTGTCCTACAAAAGAAGAAAATATTTACTTTAATCTTTTTATTTCATTGTTAAACTCTGCATTTGAAGTAGAGAATTTTTCCTGCTTTTCCTGAATTTAACATTTTGCTTCTGGGCCACTAGAGGGAGCAACCATCAAGACAAATTTAAAAACACCCTGTTTTAAACACAGAACTGTAAAATATTTTTCACATCATTTCCTACCTAATGAATCATACATTTTGAAACGGGCTGTAATTCCTCGCTCTCATCTTGGCCTCGTCTTTTAACTGCCTTCCTTCTGCTGGTAGAAGATGTTTGTCTGTTGGAACGAGTCCGGACAAGCTTTGTCTGGGGTATGAATATGAAGTCTGGTGAGGGGGTGTGAAGGGGTACTCATCTGTGTTTTTGCTTAGCACTTGTGTAAGCATGTCTTCTTATGGGTGAGTTCTTCCCGTTCTTCCCGTTTCATGTCTGAATCTCTGCTGTTATCTCAGCAGAATGGTGACATTCCAACAGTTTTCTCCTTATTGTCCTTGTGCAGTTGTTACAATTTACATTCCAGCATCACCTCCTCTCTCTATCCGCCTGGCCTTATTTACAGGTCCGTCACAAGGCCTCGAAGAAGGTTTACGCCATGAAGCAGCTCAGCAAGTTTGAAATGATCAAAAGGTCAGACTCGGCCTTCTTCTGGGAGGAGAGGCACATCATGGCGTTTTCCAACAGTCCCTGGATTGTTCAGGTGTGGATGTGTATTTTTTTCCGCAACACCTACAGCGAAAAAAATATTCATACCCTCTTTAATCTTTTTCATGTGTTTTTGTAGGCTTTTATGTGATAGACCAATATAAAGTGGTACATTATTGCAAAATGGAAGGAAAACATAGAGAGTATCTATTATTATACCTTTACTTTGGTACCTCTGAATTAAAGACACTCAAATGCCTTTAGAAGTCACCTTAATGGTGAATTTACCATTCATGTTGCACTGATTTAATCTCACTATAAATCCAGCTATTCTGTGAAGGCCTAAGAGGTTTCTTAGAGAACATTAGTGAACAAACAGCATCCTGTTAACAAAGAAACACAGAAGGTTAGGAGAAGTTTAAAACAAGTTTAGGTTATAACACTGCATTTAATGTTTTATACAACGCTGCTGAAAAGTGAACATTGCGACTCTATCTAGACGTACCTGTGTACGTAAATTAGGAGGCCTGACAAGGAGAGATTAAAAGGGCAAAGCAGTGAAGAGGCCCATGCTAGATGAGAGAATCTGTTGACAGTACAACTATTACTTTCACATTCAACAGGCTTTTACTTTTTGAATTCCTGACTGCTGAGCCACTGATGCATTCAGGCTAAAACACCTCCAGTAGAGTCATTGAAATAAATTACTGTGGTGGTTGAAAAAGGTATTAAAAGGTAGTAATTAACATAAAATGGGATGAAAATAGACTGGAAAATCTGAAAATGCTAGTCTAGAAAAGTATGGAAACTGTATAGGACCTCTGCTTTCTTGCTACTTTAATAACACTTAGTGGTCATGAGCTGCTTGGTAAATGGACATTGTTAATCCCAAAGTCTGTTGTAGGACAACTTCTAAATTTAGAGTGTTCTTATTAGAATATGGTCACAATTTAAATGACTAAAAACAATACATCAGTGTTTTCCTCAGAATTCTGAAGCTTTAGCTGTGTAATGTTGCTGCATCCTTCTGCAAGTGGCTCATTCTAGCCTTACTCATGTTTACACCATTTGTCTTCTTACAGCAACAGAACCACCCACAAGGTTTCACTTTGAAATTTCAGCTATTTGTCGGGCACACCTCTAACACGGCAGGAATCCCATCCATAATAGGATTCCACACAGAAAAAAAAAAACAAGAAACAAAAAGCAGCTTCTCTTCTGTACAGACTACGCCTCTTTAGATCACCTTGCAGATATGTTTCGTGTTGTTAATCCAGATGTTTCAATCAAATCCTGCAAACGTAATGGTTTTATTCATTGCTAAGCCAATCAAAAGATGTGGAACAAGAATCCAGTTTGAAATAATAGTTTCTATAAAGTTGTAACAAGGAGCTTGTGTGTTATGTTGGTAATTTTGAATGAAATTGAAATACAACATATGTTGAAATAGAAAATTTGAAAACTAAATTACTAAATTATAACTAATTAATCTACAATAACTTAATATTTTAGATAAATCAGTTTAACCTGGTTGTGATTTTGAATGTCATAATTCTGGCATCAAGTTTGCAGTAATGATTTTTGACTTTCACTAATGTCTGTTAAGCAATGAACACCAATTATGTAGAAATAAATCAGTGTTGTCAAATCTGTATCAAAATCTTTAAACACTTAGAAATGACATTAATGTGCGGAATGAACTTCATTCCAGCTTTGCTGCGCTTTCCAAGATGATCGGAACCTCTACATGGTGATGGAGTTTATGCCGGGCGGAGATGTGGTCACGCTCACCATAAACTACGACATCCCCGAGAAGTGGGCTCGCTTCTACATTGCTGAGTTGGTACTGGCACTGGATGCCATCCACTCTATGGGTTTCATCCACCGCGACATTAAACCAGACAACATGCTGCTGGACCAGCAAGGACACCTCAAACTAGCCGACTTTGGCACCTGCATGAGGATGAACTCGGTAGGCTGATTGTTGTGAATTAGAGTGAAACAGATGTTTCAGTATTTCAGAAACTTTAGAAGTAAAAATGTATTTAGTTATTCTTTGTCAGGGAAATATGTTTCTTGTATTATTACTTAGCGCTCTAGTGCACCATCAGGTGTTCAAATAGTGGAAGTGGCACTCAAAATTGCACTCAAGCTGTTTTGAAGAGCTTCAGGATTTACTTTGCTAAGCTACAAAATCAAAATGCCTCTGTGGTTGTGCCTCTGGTGTGGAGCGGGAAGTGTTTCTCAGCTTTTCACCACAGCTTTTTAAAATAGCTGCTCCTACATATTTGTGCCTTTGGGGAAATCCTCTGAACTTGTTACAAACACCTCAACATGCATTATGGTTTCTTGCGAGTTCATTTCTTGTGTAGATATATAAAAAAGACTTGTATCACTGGTAACTAAATAAATGATAACAGTAAGCTTCATTTATTTTTCTTTCAAGACAGAAAATACAAAGTGCATCAATAACATTTTAAAAATTATAGAATTAAAAAGTAAAAAACTGTATGAGCAAAAATAAAAAAATAAGTACCAGAAGCAAAAAAAATATATATATAAAAAAAAGAAAGAAAAACTAAAAACAAAATTTAAGATTAAATTCAATAATATTTATAACAAAGGTATAACTCAAAGAAAAATACAGAAAAACCTTGTTGAGAAAAAATATTGGTACAAAAGTTTTTCTTTCTAGACACTAATTAAATTAAATTAAGAATAAGCAGTGCCAAACGGGGGCTTCAGCAGCCACTACTGTCTCTTATTTTGTGATTACCATTGTAAAAAGTAACAAGTTGATTTTTTTGGATCAGCAACTAGCACAGCTTACAAAACAGTTTTGCAAGTCATGAAAATATGCCATGATGTGTTCTGTAACATCAACAACAGGTATTGGAAGACGGGTTTAGTTGGGAACTTTGACACGGATCATCTCGGTATATATTAATCAGACACTGATTAATATATACCCTGGACACTGATACTTTGAATCTTATACTTGTGATTGTGTGTGTGCTTGTCTGCAGTCTGGTATGGTGCACTGTGAGACAGCTGTAGGCACACCAGACTACATCTCCCCTGAGGTGCTTCAGTCTCAAGGCGGTGATGGGACCTACGGTCAGGAATGTGACTGGTGGTCTGTTGGAGTTTCTTTATATGAATTGCTTGTTGGTGAGTTACAGTTTAAATTCACAAGTATGAACTTCTTTCTGTGGGTTTATTGGTAAAAATCTAGACAGTTTTAATGTCTAATATTCATCACAGGCGAAACTCCGTTCTATGCCGAGTCTCTCATCGGAACGTATGGGAAGATCATGAACCACCATAACGCTCTGGTCTTTCCGGATGATGTGGAGATGTCTCAGAATGCCAAAGATCTCATAAGTGCCTTTCTCACTGACAGGTTTGCTCATCAAACATTGCCAAATGTTCTTAGACCATTTTTTTAATAAATCATAATCCACTTCATGTGTATGAACATGCTGATTAGCTGGAGCCATTTTGGGTTTCTCACTTTCCAACAGACAGAAATCATTGTATGTGTGTAAGTTAACGCTACATGATCTGAGAGTGTGAGAGGTGTATGTTTGTCTGCGCTACCCAATCATAGACCTACTAACTGTTTGGTCATCTGAGCCTTGATACAAGACAGCAACCCTCAAAAAGGACAAAAAAAACCCAAAACAAACATGTGCCTAGATTTGCTTGAATTAGATTGAACTTCACTGGTTCCTCTGGGAAATTACCAGCAGCAGTACACTGACAGAAAAAAAACTGGATAGTCATACTTAACAAAAAATGAAAAATCCAAACAAAATTGTCATAATTTTATAAATTATTGATCTTTGATGTAAAGTTGTGTGGGTGTTTGAGTTGGTCATAATAGAATGACTAACTCAACTTCAGGCATATGCTGAAGAAAAAAAGCAGATTTGAAGATGATTATGATGTTGATGATTTTTATGCATAACAATTTAGAAAGATCTTAACTCAATAAAAAATCTCCTTAGGCAGCTTGTTTTTTGACTGCTTTTGGTGTTATCTAGAAAATTCCACCCCGATCAGTGAGTCATTTAGCCCGTATTAAAAAAAACATTCAATTTGATGCACTCCTGGCAATAGTGAAATTAGGAGTCATTCATTGTTGAAGTATTTTCAAATTAGACAATGTTTGTTTTATGAGTCTGTTTGCCTAAAATAGCTGAATGAATCCTAAGGTTTGTTTATGTCATCAGAATTTATGCCTAAATTCTGATTTATTCATTTGTTGAATGAATAAATGGGTAGTGGTCCTGCTTTGTGGCCGTTTCCAGTGGAAGCGACCACTTCCTGTTTACATTACTGACCCCTCCCCAGAAAAGGCTTTAAACACAGGCCCTTTCTGATTCTCTACAGAGCAGCCTTTCATTTTTTCCTTCTCACTGAGTTTATTTACCTTCTCACTCACTATTCTCTCACCACGCACAGAATCAGATGTGTGTATGTGAGGCAGTCTCACACACACATCCGCTAATCACTGCATGCACTTAACCCACATACTCTGTCATTGTCTTCCCATTTTGCTGGATCACTCACCCCCCCACCCCCCATCCTGTCTCTCTTTGAGTTATCTCATTTTTCCTTTATGGTTTTTTTCAATTCATGATGTGCAACCTTTTCTACCTCACTGTTGCCAATTTCCATTTCTCTTACCCCTATTTGCTCCTTTAGTGTTCTGGGCACAAAGACAGCTTTTAAACTTAGCTCGGTTGCACATGTTTTTTTGTTTTTTTCCCTTTTTTTTAATGCACCCATCAGAAAACTCAGCTCTCTCCCCTTCTTGCTTGATCTGGAATGTCCCACACGTGGCAATCCCAAAACTGCCACACCCCTCTGCCGCCATGCACCCAGAGGTATTGGGGTGGAGGGATGCAGAGAGGCGTCGAAGGAGGGAAAGTTCTGTGTTACCGGTGGTTCCTCGTGCTAACTTTCTGCCATTCTGAAACTATATTATCTTGGTTCTGGCTGAACACAGGAGGTTCTCTGCAGCAGCGGTCATGCGGTTCTCCATTCTGGCCAGTTTGGTCAGAGCAGTCATTCCACTGGGCTCTGTGTTTTTGGGATGACATGTTAGTGATGGTGGGTGGAGGGCGGGGTGAGGTGGGGAGTGTTTTGCATTCTCACTAAGGCAACTCGCCTCTCAATGTGTTTCTGCCTCCTCCTTGTTGCTGTGTGCAGGAAGGTTCGACTGGGCCGCACCGGAGTGGATGAGATCAAACGTCACCCCTTCTTCAAGGACGACCAGTGGACCTTTGACAACATCCGTGACAGTAAGTGGGCACATGGTGCATGCCTCTGAGCCTGTGCAGGTGTAGGTTTCCTCTGTTATTCCCATGTCTGGTAATGTGTGCCTTAGTCTTGTTGCCATTTCTGTCTTATCACCTCCAGCTCATTCCATTCCCTTTCCAGATTTGCTCCGCTTTAGTCGGTGATTTCAGTTTACTTCCATCCCCTGCACCAGTAAGCCTTCTCTTATGCTACACATGCTCTCCATCTGGCATCAAATGATGGGATGCTTTGTAGAGCAGGACATCACGTTATTGCTCAAATCCTTCTGGAAATCAGCTCATATGGAATATATCTTAAAAATGCATTAAAAATAACTGCAGCAGATTTCAAGTAATACTGGGTTGCTGTCGCGTATTTAACCACAGCAACCCAGTGTGGGTTTGCTTTGGAATTTACATTAATCTATATTTTTATTGTCGTCCACCAAACTCAATGTGCATTGAGATTGTTCCGCTTAACAACAAAAACATAAAGTAAAAACTGTTCAGTTTTTGGAAACTTCCAGCAAGAGATAAAAATAAAACAATTTCTATTTTTCAAAAATGTGTGATATCATAACATGAAAGCAAAAACAAAATGTGTTGTCTTCAAATTATTTGAAGACTTAATGTATTTAAAATAAAATAAAAAACAACATGCTGGAATGAGAGCAATTACAGCCACTGTTGGTGAAATTAAATGACTTGATTATAGCAGTTTTACTAACATTTTCCACTATTTTAATTGTTTTTAATTCTAAAATTATAAACACTTGCAGTTTAGTTGAAGATTAAATGACTTATTAACCATTTATTAACTGGTTAATTAAGTCTTCTTTCTTCTGAGGTTGGCATCCTGCAGCCAGCTGCTTAACAGACATTCCTTGGCCTTCTTAATTGTGGTTGTAAAGCAGCGTCACCCTAATAAGACAGAGCTGATCAGCAGTGTGCAGCAAACGTTGGGGTGAAGGAAACTTTGTTTTGTTTCTCCCTCTCCTCTGGAACATTAGTCAAAGTATGATTTTTCTTTGGAACTCTGATTTTCATCATTTGTTTTGCTTTTATGATTTATAAAATATTTGTTGTGGAAAGCAATGTCATATTGTTTTGATGTTTAGTGAATTATGAAATTATTTTTCCATATTCTTGCCACATTGTGTTCTTTTTTCCATAGCGTTTTATGTAATTGCTATATTCAAAACATTAATTTCAAGTCAGATTATTTAACATGGATATCTTTAATATTTTAACTCATAACTCATGAAATGTTTTAATATTACTTGTTTCTGATCAGATTCTTGTCTCTGGACAGTTTTGTGTACATATGACGGATAAAAATCTTGTCATACAGGTCAGTAAGATTAAGTGTGAGAGTTGGATAACATTAGTCTACTGTGTGCACTTCTCTTTGTAACGTAAAACAAAAATAATAGTCTTCACAAGAAGCTCTTTGTACATTGCTGAAATTGTAGGATATGGGGGGGAAAAAGAGGAAGAAAATTAGAATTTCTACATTAGGATTATGAAGAGCACCTTTGTGTCTGTGAGTGATTACATTCAGAGCCTTTTCCTTTCGCCTCTCCATTTCTCCGCTGCACCTGGCTCTGATTATAAGGGCAGACTAAAGTTCTGATCAGAGCCTTGCAGTCTGGAACATAAAACCACCGCTGTGCCACTGCTGCGCTGCACATGCATGTCCTCCTTCTCTCTCCCTCTCCAACACACACACACACACACAGGCCCAACACACACTGGAAACATGAGCCAGATCTATTTCTTGTTTCCTGCAGAGCTCTATCTGTGCACTCTTTAGATCTTTAAGAATGAAACGACTCCCTGCAACGTAAGGCCTTCTCTCTGTGCTGCGACTCTGATCTTCTTCTATTTGCTTGCTTACGGCGATGATTGCAGTGAAATGACGGACGAGTGGATGCAGGGGCTGAGAAAGGCGCATCCTCCGTAGCAGCGGGCGGGATGATCGTGTGGCCTCATCTAATGAGAGGGGCGCCCCGTTTCGAAGGGTTTTGACTCTCTCTTTCACTCTCACTGTGGCCGCGGCTGCCTGTCATTACACTCTCCCTATCAGAGAGCATTCTGGGAAGTCTTGCCACAAGGCCATCCATGTCTCTTTCTGTCTCACCACATGTTTGACTTCTTTCTTTTTCCTTTTTTTTTTTTTAAGTTTCCAGTTTTATATCACCCCCTACGTTGATTTTCATTCCTGCATATTCATCAAGCTGTTGGGCAAGTCTCGACCTAACAGTAATGAGCTGCTTACATAGAGCCAGAATTACAGCCGTCTGAGGCTGCTTGCTTTTTATTTAATTGGAATCTTTTATATAGTACAGGACCATTTTTATCTGATTGGCCCCTGCACGGATTTGTGTCTGCATGCCGTGCCGTGTTCAAAAGTGTGCTTGCTCTTGTGAAAGGAGAGCAGACGGTGGTGTTTTTTTTTTTTTTTTTTCTGCTTCTGTGGTCAGGATTCATTTGTGAAAGGTAGCTGTGTGTGGGGGGCACAAAGCAAGCACTGTGTGGGGAAAAGGAGTGGTGTCAAGCTCACGCCAACCTGTAGAAAACGTACTCCTACTGCAGGCCGTGCCAAAGTTGGCACAGGGTTGGCTGAAAGGGGTGAAAAAAAATATTAGTGCTAAAATGTTTTCAAGGAAATGCTTTAAAATGCTCTTCGCCTGCTGGAACTTCTTCACATTTTGTCACATTGCAACCACTACATTCACTGCATTTATGGTAGGGACCAAAAGTTTTAATGTTAAAGTGGAAGGAGGATGATATCATTTTTTTTCCCACAGTTTTCTTCCAAGTAAAATCTTAAAAACAAGGCTACTTTATCTTGAAGCACTTAGCTTAAACCTAATGCAATAAATGGCCTTTAAAAGTCACTTTATTCATTTTTAATTTAATCTCTTAGAATGAGTGCAGCACAGCTGTTTTGTGAAGGCCTCAGAGAAATGGCATCATCAAGTTATTTTAACATTTGCAAAGAACACAGCAGACATGTAAAATGAGATAATCAGGTCAGACGCAGAATGCTTTTATAGCGGAACATTAACATAATCAGCCTGAACAAACCGTGCCCTCTGTCAAAGAGTTCAGAGTTGACAAGAAGGTGAGTGAGGCAAAAGAAAGAAACCAGTGGAGGAAATGTGTAATAGCAGAATAAGGTGGATCCACAGAATACTGCCATAAGAAGTACAAATGTAAATGAACAGAAGTATTTCTGTTCGGAAAGAATATTAAAAACCTTTTGTTCCGCCTCCCATTTGCACACTGTAATATAATATTATAATAATTTGCTGTTAATTCTTGTAACATGATAAAATGTGAAATGGTTCACAGGATCAGTAAATAACATCTAACGTCTTTATACTCAGTAGGATCTTTATTTCTACTTTAACCTTCCTGGTTTGCGCCGCCTCCTCCTCCTTGACCCGTTTGACTCAACGACTCGCCCTCTGCTCCTGTGTTCCAGCTGTGGCTCCAGTGGTTCCAGAGCTGAACAGCGACATAGACACCAGTAACTTTGATGAAATAGAGGTGGAAAAGGGAACTGCTGAGACTTTTCCTCCTCCCAGAGCGTTTGCGGGCAACCAGCTACCATTTATCGGCTTCACTTATTTCAAGGAGGATCAGTAAGTCTTTTAATCTTGTGTTCTTTTCATTTGACTGGTATTTTATCTGGATATATCATTGCTCAATTTTTGTTTTTGATTTATTTGCAATGCTGTAATGAGTTTATATGAAGAAAAGCCAGTTCCTTGCACTGACGAAGGACTGTTTACAGGAATGCTTAAAGGGAAACAACAGCTTCACACTGAAGCCAGACACTGTATCCCTGTTTTAGACCCATACTGCCGCCTTGTTCTGACAGTCTCTATATACGCCCTCTCTGCATCTGATTTATCATAGTTTCCTGCCTCACTTAAGCCTAGCATAAAAATTGAGGGAAAAAAAACATTTATTTGTTAAAGTTATGTTGCTGAATTCCCTTAATCCACAAACTTGCTACTTAAATACAGACGACGAGTAACTGTTCGTATGTACCCAAATCTTATTGGACATATTTGTCAAAATGGTAAACCGTACTGAAAATAGCCAAGTGCAACTCTGCATCTAAACTCCAATGATATATATATTTTTATAAATATCACACAATTCATCGTTTTTTATTGCTTTTTAATTCTTTTAAATGAATTTCATAATAAAAACTAGGTGCAGAAGTTTAAATTGATAATGGATAATATTACGTTAGGAAAAAATGCTGAAAACCTTAAATACTTTTCTCCTTTTTCATATTTTTTTTACTTGCTAAAATTAAATGTATGGTTTTAATGTGAACATTTTTTAATAAATTTTAGCTGAATACTTTCGCATGGCTCTGCAGATGCTTTTATGAATTTGGCCGCATCAAAAAAAAACCCGTCAGAAAGCAGGGCTTCCTTACAGAAAATTGTTTTAGAATAAAAGTAATGGTTTTACAAACTGTAACTATGTTATGGCTGATCTTTGAACCTCACATGCTCCCTGAAGTTTGGACTTGTGTGTTACTACCAATTAAAGCGGTTGCAAACATTCGTTGATTTCCTCTCTCTATTTGTAGGCTCCTGAGCGGAACAGGCAGCAGCCCTGAGGAGGATTCAGACGACTGTAAGGAAAACTGTAAGGATACAGAAAATTCTGCGGCTAGCAAGAAAGACGTGAGAGACTTTGTGTGCAAAGTTTTTTTTTTATCTTATCAGAGAGGATAGATGGAAGACATTTTTCTTTGTTTTTCCTCTGAGCAGCTGCAGAAAAAGGTTAACCAGCTGGAGGAGCAGCTCGATCATGAGATGCAGGCCAAAGATGAACTGGAGCAGAAGTGCAAGTATGAATGAGACACACACACTCATTTGAACATCATTATGATGGATTATATCACAGTTTGTACAATCTGAAACTATAAATCAACTTTTTGATACACTGTTATCTATAAATTGTGATTTTAAGAATAAATTGAATTCATTTCAGATTAATGTTTTGTTGCTATATTAGCAGAATCACTTAGGAAAGAGGTAGTAATTAACAACCTAATAGTGGTAGTTGCAGTATAGGTCAAATGAAATTTATTTATTTATTGTATTTCACCAGTTTGCTCTTTTTGAAAAGTGGACAAAATGTTTAAAAGAACAGGTCAAATGTGTTGTGTTTTTAACAAGTGCTTATATGTCAAGGAAATTGTTTTTAAATCTCTATCTATCCTATATTTTAATGGAAAATTTGTAATCAAGTTTGTTTTTGTCTTCAGAAATGCCACCAATCGTTTAGACAAGCTGGTCAGTGAACTGGATAAGGAGGTAAAAATGGACAACAGGTGCTCTATCCCAGTCTGATTTATCATGGTAGATCTAAGTTTGCGTTTGCATTCCTGTTTTATCAGATGAACAGTCGGCAGAAAGTGGAAGCCTCCATGAGGCAGCTGGAGCGAGAGCGAGCCCTGCTGCAGCACCAGAGTGCGGAGAACCTCCGCAAGGTGGAGATGGAGGCAGACAGGAAGCGCATCCTGGAAAACGAATGTGAGCGCCCAGCAACCTTTATCTGGCACTGGGTTTATCTTTTTCAAAATCTGAATAACGCTCTTCTCGACTGTTTTTACAGTAAACAACTTGAGGGACCAATTGGAGGACCTGAAGAAGAGGAACCAACACTCACAAATATCTAATGAGAAGAACATCCAGCTGCAAAAGCAGGTGAGGAGGAAACTGTATTGTTACTCACAACAGCATGATTTACTTTTCTCGCAGAAAAATTAGAACTTGCCATCAAAGTTTTTTATCTGTTTGTATCATGTGTAATTAACAAAATATTCCCCGTGCATATGATTGAATGCAAGTTGATATTTAACCTTACTAAAAATATTTAGCATTGTCTCTGATCTTCATTGTTGCCGGTTGTATATATATGCATGTATATGCTTTCTGTATAACTTAGCTGCTCCGGGTAGTAAATTGGAAATGACAGAGTTTTCTTACTCGCTCTTTAAAATGTGAAATACAGATGAACATTCCATTTTAGTGATAAAAATTATACTTGGAGGTCTTATGATCTCTATAGCAACCATTATATCTGCATGACAGGTGGCACCAGAGGATAAAGCTAATGTTTAGCTTAACAGAAGATCTGTGATGCTGTGGGCCTGTTTTTCTTCTAAAAGTCAATGTGAGCATTTTCGGAGTGCATGGCATCACTGACTTAATTAAAATATAATGGCTGCACAAACAAAAAATATCCTTATTTTTTGTTTTATGTTTTTACCTTTGTGTTATTTTGCCTTCTATTTTTCCTGTCACTTTGCTGTTGCTTCACTTTTATTTCATCACATATTGAAGGGTATTTGTGTTCTATTCTGTTCTGAAACAACAGAATAGAACAGAATCTCCTTATGTTACTAAATCTGCTGCTATAATAAAAACGTTTTGCCTTTTAGGCTAAATGAGAACTAACTTAATCTGTTTCTCACCTGTAGCTCGATGAGGCCAACGATGCCCTGCAGACTGAGCAGGAGGCGGTGGCTCGGCTGAAGAGGAGCCAGGCGGAGGCACAGAAACAAGCCCAGAGCCTCGAAGTCAGCCTCAGGGAGATGGAGAAAAAGTGCAGCGGACTGGAAGCGAGCAAGTCGGAGCAGGAGAAGCAGATGAGGGGGCTGCAAGTCGAGCTGGAGGAGGAGAGGAGAGAACACAACCTCAGGACGGAGACCCTCGCTGACCTGCAGGGTGAGACACGGAAACAGCTGAGAGGACAGTTTAACTCATTGTTCATCCCATTAATTATGATCTAGACCTTTAAAAGCAATCAGATTTTTGTGTGTTCCTCAAGTAAACATCTCTTCAGTTTTGGAAAAAGAAAGAGACATTACATAACTTGGAGTGTGCAGTTGAACTGAGAATTAGATGTGAATTGTTTTTTGGATTCAGCCCTGGGAAATATTGGATCATGGGTGGAAACATCTGCTGAAAGAGGTGGAGAGTGAAGCAAGATGCCAGAACATTGCTTTTTTTTGTGTGTTTTTTTTCTTGAGAGGTGGCTTTAAATTTCATGGTCTCTGTAACACAGAGACACCGCCCTCTGAGGTCAGAGGGGAATTTGTTAGGTCAAAGTTTTACCTGTTTGCCGTGATGCCTCATGCTATTTTCCTCCGTTGGTCAAAGTCTACTTTAGGATTGATTCATGGAAAAGAAAAGGAAAGCAAATGTAAAGTGCCGTATTTCGTGTGTTTTAGGCTAAACATGATGTGTCATATAGGGAATGTCCAAAAATAAGCGGACCAGGTGTTAAATTATTGCATGTTTCCCTCTTCCCTCTAATTTTATTGTTGTTTTTACATTTCTCCACTTCAGGAACAATTTCACTCCTAGAAGACGAAGTGAAGGAGGTGAAATCTTCTCTTTCCAAGGTCAACAGTGAAAAAAAGGAACTACAGACAAAGCTAAATAATCTCGAAAAGGTATTTCCTTCTCTCCCAATCACTTTTACTGTACTTAAGTGTAAAATATTCCTCCATTATAGACTTTAATGTGTAAAAGACATTATTCTAAAAAGCTTAACATATATGCTTTGATTGCAGGAAAAGAACAACCAAGAGATTGACCTAACGTTCCAGCTCAAGTCGCTCCAGCAGAGTCTGGAGCAGGAGGAGGCAGAGCATAAGGCTACCAAAGCTAAACTCGCAGATAAAAGCGAAATCTACAAATCTATCGAGGAGGCCAAATCTGAGGCCTTAAAAGGTGAGCAGAAAGATCAATAGACATATAGATGCTGATAAATGTGCTGGCAGCCCTGGTAAGAATTTGTTAAAGCCTTAAGATTAATAGCTCTTTTATTGCAGGAGCAAAATGTCACCCTATGAAATTTTGATTACATAAAAACTCAATGTAAACATTTTTCATTCAAGTGGGGAAAAAAATATCACCTTAAGAAAGGATTGATTAATAATTGTTTTTATTTCTTCCTGTCACTATTTCTACTGATCAGCTTTGCCAGTAAAGCTTAGATTTTTTTAATTTATTTATTTATATGCAATTTTTTAATCTCTAGCCACCTGGTTTCTCTTGAGAAACATACTGCTATTTCCAAAAGCTAATGTATTCAAAAAGTAATAAATGCATTCAATTAGAAATTGTGATTTTTGTTAATGTTTTCGGGTGTAGAATGAATGCATTTTAGAGCTTTTAGACATTTATAAATCTATAGCTTAGCAACGCTATTCAAATAATGTCTACTAAAACGTGACATAAGATTCAGTTTGACCTTCTAGTACTTTGCTAATCAAGAACCGTTAGTGCTACATGCAAGTTTATAGCAAAGGCACAAACATTTTACTGATCCTATCAGCAATCTTTAATTTTCTTTTTTTGGGTTTTGTTTCTTTTGTTCCAGGGATGGAGAGCACCCTGCAGGAGGAGCGCAACTTGAAGCTGCAGGTGGAAGAACAACTGCTGCAACTAAAGAAGAAGCACTCCATGCTAGACTGTGATCACAAGCAAGCAGAGCAAAAGCTGGAGGAGTTGCAGGCACAAAAGGAGAAACTTTCTGAAGAGGTAACTTTTCTGAGATGTAGAAATGCATGAGCTGTTCAAAATCTGCCTGTGACAATAGGAGTTAAATGTAGAAAAAATGCCTGTTCCTTTTTTTAAAAAGGTTGCTGTAATTAAAATGATGAATATAATGAAATATTTCATTTGAAAAATGCTGTGGTACATTGAAGTTCGTTTCTCTAAATACTAAAATTATTTGAAAAATTTATTTTTTAAATGAAACTATTTTAGCCTGTGATGAATTCAAATTGTATTAAGGAATTTATTGTGAATATATTTGATGTATTTATTTATTAATAATAATTTTGCATCAATTTTTAAAATGTATTGAGGGCACATTATCCATCACATTTTCCATTGTGACTTTTTGGTTGCTGTAGCAGCTGGGATTAAATAAACGTGTATAAAATAACCCTCACAGAATCCCATCATGAAAATTGAACTTTTTCTGGCCCATTTATTTACAACAAATGTTTTCAGATTAGTTAGATAAGAGAATACAACTGAACTTTTTCTTCTGCAGCTGAAGTTTCTCCCCACATGGCTCTCTACCTAACGGCCTGTTCTGTTTGCTCGTGTGTCCAGGTGATGGACCTCACCCTCCGGCTGGAGCAGGAGACCCGCAAGCGAAGTTTGAGCCAGTCTGATCTGAAAGCGCAGAAACAGCAGGTGTCGGCACTCGCCTCCTCAGAGAAACAGCTCAAACAGGAACTCAACCAACTGCTGGACATGAAGCAGAGCCTGGAGAAGCAGAACCAGGAGCTACACAGGTCAGGCTCAAAAGCATTTCAGAATCAGCCCAATTTGCAACCGCGCTCAGTGCTCCAGCTTTGATGTCTGTCATGTTTTTTTGGCTGCTTTGGCTCTCCTGTTCAGCTTTGCCTCCGCCTGTGATTGACAGATTTTTGGTACCGTTTCAGGGAAAAGCAAGAGGCTGATGGCCAGCTGAAGGAACTGAAGGACCAGCTGGAGGCAGAGCAATATTTCACAGTAACTCTCCTTTCCTAGTCTGTCAAACAGTAGCGACAGCTGAATATTTTACAGTCAGCAACAGCATGAATGTTCAGCATAGTGGAAAAAATATCATAAATCTGCATCATTAAGCGCTAATGTGCGATGTAAAAACTGCAATTTGTGTGCTGTTTTTTTTTTCTCCCGTAGACCCTTTACAAGACACAGATTCGTGAGCTGAAGGATGAATGCGATGAGAAGAATAAGATGTATAAAGAGACGCAGCAGCAGCTGGCAGAATACCAGGAGGAAAGGTACCTGTACCTGTCAAGATTGAACTGCTTTCAATATTCACATGATAATCCAGCTGTTCCAACAGAAAAAAAATGTGCTTCAGTAAGAAACATTGAGACGTCTGGAGGAAGGATGGAATAAAATTTTTAAAAAAAGCAAATAGCAAACACAACAACTACAATCTCCTGTGAAGGTATCAGTCTTTATCAAGCTGAGACACAAACTTCTGAACAAACCAAAGCAATATGTGTGAATTGGAAATAAAATTACATAATCCATCTTCCATTTGCATGATTGATTGTTTGTCGTGTCTCGCTCTTTTTACCAAAACCTTGATGACGAAAGGCTTCAGTCTGGTGCACTGGCCTCAACTGGCCCCTTTTTTGAAGGACAATTTGGTTTAGAGAATCTTCAGTATCCATTTTATTGTGTATTTATTTTGAATATTTAAAATGTCTTCCAGTACCAGTGTTAAATATTAATTAGAAATGAAAGATTATTGACCCTTGAAAGGGTGTCCGTGCATTATTATGCCATTACCATTATTGCTTGAAAATCGTCTCAATTCAATAACGTTTATCGTAACACCTTCTGGGACAATATATCATCATGCAATATTTTTATTGTGACAGGCCTACCACATTTGTGAATTTTACTGCAATTTATCATTTTTGACAACATTTTTTGAAGTTGTTTAATTTTCCCTGAACTTCACAGATATTAGATACTTTGTGTTGGTTTTTCTCATAAAACCTCAATAAAACACATTGAAATTTGCGGTAGCAATGTGGCAAAATGTGAAAAATGCTGAACTCTCAGTGTGAGTAGCTGTGTCTCAAAACTAGAAAGCTTTTATTATCTAGCGTTTGGCAATGGAGCAGACTTCCCAGATTAGTGTCTTTGCTTCCCAGTGAATTCATCTTGCAGCCAAAAAAACAGAACATGATTTTTTACACCATTATGGAAGCTTGGAGATGTCCCAAATATAAAAAGTTTACTGTTAAAGAAGCTTGGTCAGCATTCTTTCGAAGATCTGTCAATGACAAAAAATGTCATTGATTAGTTATGTTCCGACTCACCACAGGGAGAGGATTTCTAACTGGCATAATGATGCCAGGGATTTAGTTCTGTTCAAAGATTTATCCAGCTCCAGCAGCTTAATAAGGGTTCATGTGTTTCTCTCCCCTGATCAGGGATTCTCTGGCAGCACAGCTGGAAAGCAGTTTGACCAAAGCGGATTCTGAACAACTTGCTCGCTCCATCGCCGAGGAGCAGTACTCGCTTCTGGAGAAGGAGAAGATCATGAAGGAGCTGGAGATCAAGGACATGATGGCGAGACACAAACAGGAGCTGAGTGAGAAGGAGGCCACCATCGGCTCGGTGAGAAATGGTCACGTGGCCTGGAGTTTGGCAGTAATCAAGTAGAATAATGTTTTATTTGGCCTCAGCACACACAGATTGACCACATCATACAGAAAATATTTACACCAAATAAACCTTTTTCTTAAAATAAATGCTAATAAGGTTATTTAGTTTAAACAGTTTAATAAAATGACACAAAAGAAATATTGTTTTTGAATGCCAGCAACACCTCAAAAGTAGCAAGCAAAGGCTTAGACAGTATGTTTAAAGTGAACTTGTAGAAGGTGATTCATCCAAAAATTTATTCCTTGCAAAGATTGATTGTAGTTTATATTTACCAAACTCTGCTAGGAATCATTCTTTGGTTTATATTTTATTTATGCACAAATTCAACTTCAGGGATTTTACCTGTTTGAATTTGTAAAAGGTGCTAATTAATTAATTTCAATAGTTTCACAAACATACTCCATTAACAAAAATGCTAACTACAGCAGATTATTGGAGAATAATTTTTTTATTCATCACTTTTTTATTCTGATACCATTAATGTCAACCTTATAATGTTCATAGTTTGTTTTTCGAAACTATTCTTTTTTTTTTTTTTTTAAAAAAAAGGAGATTTATCTCTGAAGGTATTTTTGTCATTGAGTTAATACAAAGTCTGTTTACATTTTCAACGTAACACTCTGGTATCTGCAACTCTCAGATAAGAGACTTGAATTCTCTGACTAATGTTTGCATTCGTGACTCACATTTCTTATTTACATGTAAAATATTCAGCTTAGTTTCAACTACAAAGTGCTGACAGTCATTTAAGTAACATAAAAAGCGATGGCATGAAAGGAAAAGATGCTAAATAGTTACACTTAGACATTGTGTATGAAATGCCTGTCTTTAGCCTGGCGTTTCAATCTAAAATCTGTACAATATGACCTTCCCTTTTTCTGCTTCCTGTAAGCTTCTGTTTTTGAGTAACTTCAATAGATTAGTTGTCTGTAGCCAGAATCAGCTCACATCTCCCCTGTCTTCTTTCTCAGCTGGAGGAGTCCAACCGAACTTTGACAGTGGACGTGGCCAACCTGGCCAGTGAGAAAGAAGAGCTGAACAACCAGCTCAAAGACCTTCAGCAAGGTGAGGCTCCCATTGTGCTGATGGGCAGAGTAAATCTCCACAAAAGGACAATTTGAGCTGACGGGTGTAAAAGCTGTCTTGGTCTACTTCAAACACTCAAACGTCTATCTCAAAACTACAAATAACAAAACACTTTTTCTACTTTCTGCACTGATTACAGTTTTACTTGTCTAACCAAATTTATGACAAGATGGAGGTTATATAGCAAAATAAAACAACAGTTCCAGATTAGTCTCGTTTAGCCTCAAACACCTCAAAAATCCTTCAGACAATAAAACAAATTACAACATTCCCTTTACTTGTTACAAAAATATTTCAGTTGCTGAATAGGTTATGGGCACCATATTACAATCAAACATAAGTATCATCAATCTTATTATTTGAGAGAAAAAAAAGCTGATTTATATATACAAAGGCTACCTTATGTAGCCTTTCTGTTATTATTGATGGGCTTTTTTATTTATTTTTGAGACCAGTTTGCCCAGATAAAAATCATCCTATTTTGTCACCATCTGATTTTCTTTTATGTGATTTAATATGTATTGAAGAAAATATATGTGTATAACTACTAAACTTATATGTGTGTTTGCCTTTATAGAACTGCATAAAGCCAAAGAGTTGAAGAAGGAGCTGGAAAGTCTAAAAGTGTCTTTTGAAAGACAAATACAAACTGAAAGGACTCTGAAAATTCAGGTGTGTGGACCTACACAGGTCTGAAAGCATATGCATATTTTCTACACTTTTCTAGTTAAAAACGGATAGCCTCCATGTTATGCCATCTTTTGTTAAAAATAGCTCAATGCTACGGGCTTGTATTGAACTCTGGACATCTGCAAAGATAATAAAAATTCCCTTTCTCACAGCAGCATCGATTCCTGCTGCCCTCCCCGCTTATTCCCCGGGTTTATATTTACCATGAAAAAGAGCTTTGTTTTACTGCAGCTTGTTTTTTTTGCTCCCAGGCTGTGAACAAGCTGGCCGAGGTGATGAACCAGAAGAAGGAGAAGGGGCGAGGGGGCGTCCGAGTTGTCGACTCCGAGGTGCACAAGAAGGAGAAGGAGAACAGGAAGCTGCAGCTGGAGCTGAAAGCAGAGAGGCAGAACCTTAACAGCATCATCTTCAAATACCAGAAGGAGCTGGATGACATGCAGGCGGTCAGTGCACCCACGATGCCCAAAATACACCCAGAATATATACTTGTTACCAGAAAACATCTGCTGTTTTGACACGTCAAACAGAGATGCATTTTCTTTTTACTGGTCAGCTTGTTCTGCAGAGCTGGATGTAGACTGACATTGCTTTATTTGCAAGGATGGTAAAGTGCAATGCAGACAAGAGAGGAATAAATTAGCTTTGTAGAACTCATGATTATATGTACAGATTAAGTCAGAAGTTTAAATACACACATCATACTCATGCTTAACTTGTGAATTTTGGTCATGCGTCTCAGCAGTTATTTTCCAGGACAGATTTATAATAAAATATAAAGCTTGAGTGATTTTCTTTTTTCAAAACCAGAAATAAATTTCCGTCTGAATTTATTGTGGATTTTTCAAAATGTAGTAATGTAAGCTCAAATATATGCACAAACTCCTGCATCCCTGCATCTTACTAATAGACAATCATCTAAGTTTAAGTGGGAGTATATCTGATCCTGTGCCCATATGACATTTGAACCTGTGCGAATTCAAGAAAACCTTTTGAACCCAATTGTTCAAAAATTATGGAGGTTAATTTTTTTTTATCAGTTCATCCAAAAAATGGCCAAAGTCAAGAGTAACCAATCCAAATTATTGTAGCATTCATGCCCATGATGAAGCTACAACACTGTGATGTGAAAAAGTTCATCAGACAAATTTAAATTCTGAGCCAACAATAAAGAGTAAATTAAAAAAAACTTTGTTTATACCACTATTTGTTTGTTCTGGATCAATTGAGCGCAAGAAAAAAATCTAAATTACGAGAAATCTGTAAGTCAACTTTACATGTACCCAACTCAGTTTTGAGTGTTTGTGTGCGCAGATGATGGTCGAAGAGACCCACATGCGCCAGGAGCTGCAGATGACTCTGGACAGTAAAGACAGCGACATCGAGCGGCTTCGGTGTCAGATCACGTCCCTTAGTGTTCACTCTCTGGACTCCACCAGCATCAGCAGCATCAATGATTTGGAAATGGCAGACGGATTCCCAGGTAGGCCCTCAAACTGAAATTGTCGCTACATATTTCATGGTTTTAAACAGCATTATTGAACCCTTAGACAAACTTCTGCATGGATTCCTCCTCTTTTTATTAGTTGTTTCCACTTCTTTCTCAATGCTTCTATTTTTCCTCCTTGCTTTCGTGCTCCTGTACAGTGAGCATTACTCACTCTCGCACCTCCGAGTCAATGTCCTTCACCTACCAGCGCACGCACAAATCTGTCCGCGTTGACACTCGGCCCAACCTTCACTCAACCCGGACTCTGTTTGACTCCGAGTCCGAGGATGAGGAAGAAGACAAAGAGCCTAAGGAGCATTGCCAGCGCCCTCTGGCTCTGACCTATCATCAGTCCCGTGAGCCAGAAGCAGGAGGTGACCCTGCATGGCGTGGGAGACTGAAACGCAACCCTATTTTTGCTAACATTGTTTTTAGCAATTTTTGTCCTCGGGCTTCTCACTACTTTAATGCAGCTAATCCGCTCCCTCGTTTGACTTTTAATGTTTGCGGAAGACATTAAAACTCACAGCATGGCACTGCTGAGCTGTCCTGAAATTGAAACAGGCTTGAATTAATGTTGAGATTTTTTCCAGACTCAGGATTAATTCTTCTTTCTCTACCAAAATCCTAGTCCTTGCTTTGTGTGTACATTTTCTTGTAAATATTGCTGTCATTACTAATCAAGCTGTTGCGCTCCGTGACAGCAAGGAAGCAGGATTTCCTGTCTCTAGATCCTTTGTCTTAGCAATGAATCATTTCCTCCCAGAGTAATGAGTGCCTTGCTTGAAGAAAATGCCACAAACTCTTAAAAATGTCAAGGTGTTCTTTTAAGTGATTCAAACGATTGAAGACTGTCCTTTTAATGCCAGCATCTTCCTGTTATTTTTTGTTTTGTTTTGTTTTTTTTCCCGCTCTTTAGATTCCAGGCTGGAGGACTGGATCTCACTTCCTTCCAAGAACACAAAGCGATTTGGCTGGGACAAAAAAGTAATCAGTCCAAGTGTTTCTTGCATTTAAGGGTTGTGTTTTCTTCGTTTTTAGCAATCTTTGATCCTTATTTTCTTTTCTTTTGCAGTATGTGGTCGTAAGCAGTAAGAAAATCTTGTTTTACCACAGTCAGATGGACCAAGAACAAGCTAACCCGTTCATGACCCTGGACATCGAGTGAGTCACTGAAAGCTGAACATCTAACTCACTCTTACTAAACAAGGATTACTAACGGAATCTAATAGGAACGCTGGTAAAACGCTGGAAAAAAATCATGAAAAATTTACCACACCCAATACCAGCCTGTGTGTCTTTTCAACACATTTTTAGATATGGATACTTGATGTCAATATTATCAATACTGGGACTCTCCCCATGTCCTGTCTGACAACTGTCAATAAAAGGCCAATAGTGCCAAAAACATTTATTTATTTTTTTACTACCAATACCGAGACATTCAAGGGTTATAGATAAACAATATAAACTGATGCCCAAAAATCTTCAGAAATGTGTAATTCAAATATATAAAATCTTAACATATCTTGCAAATTGATAGACTGACACATCATGCACACTTGATTAGAATATCTTCACGCAGCATTTTTAATAGGTTTTGCTCTGTCTAGTCCTCAGACATTGAGTTTGGCACACTGCTTCCTGTTGGAGTCAGAGGGAACACAGTGGTTAGCACCTCATGGGTCTGTTAAGGGATTCAGTGAGTTCTCAAGATGTTGTCATAACCCTGCACTAAAAAAAATAATATATCTGGCCTTATACTCAGGTCTTGCTGTCCATGCGGATTCACCTCGAAAGCAAACTGTAAAATGTTCTCCAAAATGTCATCATAGGACTCATAGTAGACTCTGGAAAGTTTCTTGTGCAGATTCTGGACTTGGTCTCTGTAGAATCAGAGACTGCACAGGTTTAACTTTCAAAGGAGGTAAGCAGGGAGGAAAACATAAGAAACACACGAAGGGCAGATTAAAATTACCAGATGGAACACAGACTAAAACCAAGGCTTTTTGATTAGTGATCTTTGAACAGATTAATCAAAAATAAACTAGTTGCCAGCAACTAGTACAGATGACCCAGTCACACAATTCAAGGAAAAGAATCTTATGATTTGAAGCATGGAGGGGGAAGTGTCATGATTTTGAGATGCTTAGCTCATTCCAAAAAAAGGGAATGGTGTCTCTTAACTTTCTCACCTTAATGTAGAAACTGTGACTTATAATTACTTAAGGAGATGCTGACACTTAGCAAATTTGTAACTTTTTTATGTCTTGAGGACAGAAAAAACATTGAGCAAAACTGCTTGATCTCAACTAAAATAGATCACTTTTATGAAGGTGCTCATTAGCAAGTTGACTGATGCTACTTTATCTTTATTGTCTGACATTCAATCAGATTAAACTGTTGTGACGTTTTGGGTTCCCAACACCATTTCTGCTTAATAAGTGCCAAAATATTAAGACAGATCATTTTTGAAACTTTCTTTAACTGCCCGATTCTTTTCCCCCTTTCAGGAAGCTGTTCCACGTTCGACCCATCACTCAAACTGACTGTTACCGAGCAGACGTCAAAGAAATCCCTAGAATATTCCAGGTACTCTTAACTTTCTTTCCAGGTTCATCTTGTGCATAATATTATCATCAAGTAAATCCTTTTTTTCCACCACTTTTCATGGCCTTCCTGTTTTCCTTCAGATCTTGTATGCCAATGAGGGCGAGAGCAAACGTGACCAGGAGGCCGTGGAGGAGCCCGCACCTTGCGAACGATCCAATTACATCATGCACAAAGGTCATGAGTTCATCAGCACCCTGTACCACTTGCCCTGCAGCTGTGAGGCTTGCGTGCGGCCCCTGTGGAATGTCTTCAAGCCTCCGGCGGCCCTTGAGTGCCGCAGCTGCCATGCAAAGTACCACAAAGACCATCTGGACAAGAAAGAAGAAGTTATAGCTCCATGCAAAGGTGTCATTCCTCTCCTTTAACAAGCTCTTTTGGAGCTTCTGAAAATCTTTGTGTAGTTATCCCCATTGAACTTGTTACAAACACTGAAGGGGACCATTAATTTGAAGTGATTCGCTTCAAATCTTAGAACAAAAAGAATGAAAAGCTCAAATCTTGATCTCAATTTTAATCTTTTCATATCGTCAATCTTCCATAGTGAACTACGATATGTCCACTGCCAAAGAGCTGCTACTGCTGACCGGCTCCCAGACAGAACAGCAGCGTTGGGTCAATCACCTCCTCAAGCGCATCCCAAAGAAAAACCCAACACTAAGTCCTCCGCCGGTAGCACGGACCAGCCCCAATGAATCCCTGCTACGCTCCTCTCCTCACGTGTCGCCGGAGTCTTCCCCGAAGGACTCTCCTCGCCTGTCCCACCGCCGCGCCATCAAACTCCCGTCCACCAGACAGCCGCAGACGTCAGACAAGTCCAGGTGAGGGGCACAGGAAACGGGTCACATCAACTCATAAGCGTCAAAGCTTTGATCATCACAAGCCGTAACTACAGAAGTATTCCTACCTGTCAAACATTACAGCCATCAACTTTGATGTGATTAACTAGAATTATGTGAATGACCACCCCAGAGTAGCACATAGTTTTAGAATCAGAAGAACTTAAGTAAATTATAAATTCATGGCAGATATTTCTGGATATACTACATGGAAAAAATGTGAAATGAAATAAAAATTGAGGGGAAAGAGAAGGAATGAAGGACAAAGGGAGGTAGGTAGGATACAGTGAAAGAATGAAGAACACAATTGAGGATGGAAATAATGCAAGGGAAAGAATAAAGAAAATTTTGGACTCAAGAGCAGGATATAAAAAAGGTTAGAACAATGTAAGGAGAAAAAAAGATTGGAAGAATGCAAGGAATGAAATGAGCAGAGGAAAGAAGGGAGGAAGGAAGCGATTGAATAAATATCAAGGGAGGAAGGAATTAAGGGCAACACTGAATAAGATTTGATACATGAAAGAAAAGGATAAAGAATATAGAAAACAGACATGTAGGACTCAAGGTTAAAAGGGTAGATGAAGGAAAATACAAGAAAGATAGGAGGGAAGTATACAATAAGAAAAGGTCACAAAACTGGACTAAAGGAATAAATATAGGACATTAAAAAGGAAGCAAGGGCGAAAGAAAGGACACAACATTTAGACAACGAGATAGGGAATAAAGTATGGAAATATGCTCCATACTTTCTTCCCCCATTCTGGTTTTACTGAAATAAAATTCCAAACATTTCCAGACTAAGAACAATGAATATCTTCGTTTGCAAACACATTAAATGTCCAAACATTCCTCCTGTGTAGTTAAAATGTGGCAGTTTTTTTTTTTTTTCTTTTATTGTGCCATAAAAAGCTGCTGCTGGGACAGAGTGTTTTTGCTTTCAGCAGGCTTCCTGAGTCATTTTCACATGCTGAATGCGGCACTAAAACGCACTTATTCCTGACCTATTAGCATAGTCACTAATCACATTTTTTGGGTACAGTGTTGAAGCTTTATCATCTCAGCCACGGCCTAACTGGCTTTCATCCTGCAGCACTGGCCCTATGCTCCGCATCATCCTCCACTGACCCCTGAACTCCTCACCTCTGACCCCACATTTCTAAAATCTCTCACACTTGGAGACTGTAAGTAGGAGAAGCCTGGTGAGCCCCAACCGCCTGCTTTGTTGCTGTGCTGCCGTGCCAATTAACACTTGCCTCATACCAAGCAGCATGTACATGCACAGTAACCCAGAAGCTAGTCCTTGCTCCACACTGCCCCCTGGTGACTGTGGCAGGTATTGCTACCAACAGAAATGCCTTTCCCTGAACCCTCATTGTTTCAGGCTGCTTGAGTTAGACCTGAAAGACTGGAGTTGGTCGATGGATGATGATGATGATGATGATATTTTCTTCTGAAGTCGGAGAATCAGAGGGTAACTTCACCTCTGCATGAGAACCGTGTGAAAACTGTCCAGGAGGCATATTTATTATCTGAAGCATGAAGCCCTAAATTAAACAGCTGAGTGCTAAACAAGCATTACAGTGTGTAACTTTAAGCTTAGAGAATTTATGCAAACCTTGTAGGCGGCGTTTTCTGCATGTTTCAAGTCTTCACCAAAGGACAACATCCTCACAATTGCAAACATGTAGACAGTCTATCCCTGGATTTGTCTGTTTTCTTGTGTGTGTTTTACAGCCCTGATGGGTTTAGATGCAGGGTAGCTTCCTTGTTTTTGTATGTGTGGATTTTGTGTGGGCGTTGCCTTTGATTTCTTGCCACTCTGCTGGTTGCATCTCAAGTTTTTCTCACATTATTCTGTTTTTTTTTTTCCCTACATCTCTCTTTTCCAGTTAACCCCGGCTGTGTTTTCATCCATGTGGATTGTCTGGACCCAGTTGCCTGCACGTGAAAAGTACAGAAAAAAAAAGCCTGAAAATAATAGCAAAACACATGACAGAGATTCAGATTAACTGGCTGTTGTCATGAGAACTGGGATGGTTTTTGTCATTTTTGATGAGAGGAAACTCAACCACATCTTCATAATGAGACGGCCTTTTTTTATATTCACCGATGGACTCATTCAAAATCGCTTGTGACATGTTCTGCTTCTTTATGAACACTAAAAGCAGAGCTGATATTACATGATTGTTACATTTTTATGGGTATTGTAGTGGCACATTATACAGGGTGTCCTGTAAATGTATGAACAGAGTTTTAGAGAGGGAGGGCTTACCCTTTTTGAGCCTTAATGTCCTGGACTTGTTTTATCACACTAAATATAGCCATCATAGCATTACGGAATAATGTGAAATGTATTTCTTCTTTCAGTTCAATATTCAGGACATTAAAATGAAAACATACAAAACTTACAAGGATGCATTTTGTGTATTCGTGTCTTACTTCAAAGCCTGATGACTTATATTTGAGGATCTCCTGTGGAGTCCATGATATGAAGAGCCAGTAAATTGTACAAAATAAGGAGAAAAATGTTGCATTTAAGCAACACATTTCAATCAAAGAGCAACACAATGTGCTTTGCATTCAGACACTAATAGTGTTTCTGCTGCTGGTCCCAGCATGGTGTGCCTCTGTGGTTTCTGATCATTTTAGTTTATGTCTTTTCCTCAGGTAGAAATTTGTCTTAGATGGTTGAAACCTGGACATGGTTTTTCCAACAGGACACTGAATCCAAATAAATATTTGGTAAAAAAAAAAAAAAGAAAAAGAAAACCATTTAAACTATGGCACTTTAAATGAGCCCAGACATTTTTGATAAGAATAGTGGTCAAATATTCCATCAGATAATAATGAGTGTGAGTATGATCATTTGAGCCATATGGTTATTTTAGAAAAATGTATGATAAATTCCAATGTTGCACTTTTTTAACAGCAGTCTACTACTAGCCTGTCACAGACAGTTTGTCCCCATTTATTTTGCTTAATCTAAAAAAAAAAACAGACAGAAAAATCTATGTTGACCTCAGAGAGCCATTAGTTGAAAACTTGGCAGACTGCTGATCTGCAGAAGGATGATGCATCTTTCAGTTTTTTTTACTTCATTTTTAAAAGTTAGAAAGATGTGATTCTCTTCTTCTTCTTTAGATGCTTTGAAAATATTTGTAATATTTCAAGCCATCTTGGACAACATCTCATGTTTTCCATCCAATTTTAGAAGAAAATTAAATTAGATCATTAAGTGATATCTGATCATGTATTTTAAAGCAACTGTTTTGACTGTGAAATTTTCTAGGATACTTCTGTCTGTATCTCTCAAGTGCATGAGTACTGAGTGGGCTGGTCTGAAATAAATCTTTCAGAACCCCTAAAGCCAAGTGGCTCCCACTATCTATAATGTAATGGTTCTCCATGTTTCCAAATGCTAAAATCCTATCCCATGTCAAAGGTTTTAAATATGAGCTTGACTCCACAATTTGCATAACTTACCAGCAGATGAAACCTGTTCGACCTGCCGACTGTCTCCTCATTATGAATTTTCTTCATCTACATTTTTAAACCAATCAGTTTCTATTCAACTGAGATCAGTTCTGCATTTTGTTGGTTTTGGTGTTTCTCTACATGCAGCAGGACATGTTTTCTTTTTACCTAAAAACTGCAGATTTATAAATTAAAATTGGAACTTGATTGCCTTGCTGAGCAATAAATGGAATCCAATTAGCTATGCAAATATTTCAAATGTTTTATGTAAAAGGCTTTAAAAAACACAGAGAACCGGAATTATGTTAGAACGTTCAGAAGTATAAAGCAATGTTTGCAAAAAAAAAAATGCAAATAAGAGCTGCAAATATGCTAGTGATATTGTTTTTAAACTACAACCTCCCTGAATGTTTGAACCTTCCAGGGCAAATAGAAGCCATAAAATGAATGACTGTTTTAAGCAGTAGAATAATCTTGCATTATTCTACTGAATTTCACAATTTTAGCTTATTCGGTGGAGTGGGAAATTTCCACGTTGAGAAAAATTTGTTGAACCCACCACCTTGTATCCAATAATGTACCAGTTCTTCTCCTATTAGATTTCACAATGTTGGAAAAGTCTGGAATGGATTTCTGACAATTACTATTTGGATGATCTAGAGAGATTCTGCAGATACCTGCATCTTCCCTCATGTTGTCTCCTCAGGTTTTCGTAGGACATGAAAGAGGCTTCAATTCGATTCTGATTAACAGTTTCTGTTTTTGATTTGGCCATTTGTTTTGGATCATTATCCTGCCAAAAGACTCAGTTATGACCAGTTTTCCGACAAAGATTCATTTTAAATCTCCCCCCTTGTTGTGTGACCTTTTCTGCACCTATTCAGTGTTTTTCAGTCACACTAAAAAATTCTCCCTTTTAAGGTTTTGGACTTTCCCTGGAACTCTGTTGCAACTGCGCATGGCCTTGAAAAGTGACTGTGCAGGGACATTTCATTATTTACACAATAAGTAATGATTAGATCACAGGATTTGACCCCTTAAATGACAGTAATTTGCAAGTGACCATTACTGGAACAGTCTAGTTGATCCTTAACTGGAATACCGCAGTAAGTCATTTTTTTTTTTCTGTTTCTGAGCATTGCTTGTGAAAACTAGAATAGATTTCTTAACAGTTTTATTTGCCGTCACTCACTTTGCAATATCTCTCCAGGTATTTAAACCTTCATGTTTTCATTCTGTTTCATTTTAGCGATGAAGTTCTGTGTTGCTGCTTTTCTCTTCCTGGCATTCTTCTGCCACGGCAGTTTTTCCTGTCCAGCTTTGTGCAAATGCTACCCCACAAGTATGGAGGTCGTTTGTAATGAAGTTCCTCTGACAGAGTATCCATCAGCAGGTCTTCCAGAGAACACCACCATGCTGACAATTCAGCTGACAAACATCACCTCCATCTCAGAACACCACCTCAAAGCAACGCCGCTTCTGAAAGAGCTCCATCTGTATGGGAACCAGCTTCAGAGCCTCTCGTCTCATTTACTCAGAGGCGTTCCTCAGCTGCATACGTTGGATCTGACCGGAAACGAGCTGAGTGATCTGCCTGTAGACGTCTTCAGCGATGCTCCACTTCGAAACTTGGTTCTTAAAAACAATCAGATTAAGCAGGCAGATCCAAAGTGGCTTCCTCATAACAGCAGCCTGACCTGGTTGGACTTCTCCGAAAATCATCTAACAGAAATCCCAGTTGGTTTGTTTCAGAGGCTCCCTCACCTAGAGAATGTTGACTTGTCCAACAACCGACTGGAAAAGATACCACCAAACTCCCTGGACCATCTGACTAAACTTGAGAGGCTAAACCTGCAAAACAACAAGCTTGAGACTTTGGATGCATCTGTTTTCCAGTTCACACACAATCTCACTTCTCTGTTTCTCTCTCAAAACAAGCTCACCAAACTCCCACAGAACCTCTTCCAGGGACTCACCAGACTCACACATCTCAGTCTGGATGACAACCAGCTCAGTCACATCCGCAAAGGTTTCCTTGACTCACTGAGTTCCCTTGAGGAAGGCGGACTGGACCTGTCTGGCAACCCATTACTTTGTGACAGGGAAGTAGAGTACCTGTGGCGGTGGCTTCAGAGGAACAACAAGAAGGTTTTGTTGGCAGACAACATCACCTGTGCATTGCCTGAGTCTCTCGCAGGGCGCTCAGTAATTTCCCTTACAGAAAACGATCTGAACATCGGGTCTCAACCTTCCTGATTCTGACTGTGATTAGGTGTATAAAAGGGCTAATTCATGAATTTTGAGGTCCTATTGAATTGTATAAGCTGTTAATTTCTTGCCTGCAACTTTCACAGAAGCTGAAGATACTGACCAGTCTAAGGTGAAGTTCTACGTCCTTAACATGTCTCTAATCGCAGAAACATGCTTTGATTGTGGTTTATGATAATGCAATCAAAGCATGTTTGATTGGTTGGTCATATAAAAAAATATTACTTTACTTGGGAAATAGAAGTAAAATGCTGTGCTATTCCATTGGTCTTTTTGTATGAAACCTAAATGAAAACAAAATGTGCATTTTTTTAAATATATTACAGTTATGTTGTATCTGCAATATAAGAATAAAAAGATGTAAAAAGTTAACAGTTGTTCAAGGGAACACTTTGATTGATCTTAAAAATCTGCCAGATTTTGTATGTATGTCCTCTGGAAGGTCATTGGTGGCGCAACACCAACTTTCTTTTCTGGACTAAATAACTATTGTTGTCAGGATAAAATTGCAATGAATTCTTGTTGGCCAAGATGGTGTGTTTCTATCAATACTAAGTGCTTGACAGTGGTTCTGAAATCTAACATAAAAAATCCCACCTGTTTCTGCTTCAATTAATAAATTACATTTCACATGTTGACAATATAAAAAGATAGGAATATGACCATTTTGTCTTTTGTTGTTGAATTTCCACTGGATTGAATGTGAATATAGAGTAAGGCTTTAAGTGAAATGTCATTATCACCTCTTCCCACGTCTCTTTTATAATAAACATATATGTGAATCAGCCTTGGATGTGTTTTGGATTTTTGCTTTCAGTTGTATGCATGCTTAAAGAAATCCTTAGCAATAGTATATGCATTAAAAAGGTTTTTGCGAGACAGAAAGGAGAAGATATTGATTTGCATGGCAACATTGTTGCTGTTACAAAGTACAGGAAAACAGTGACCACTTTATTTGCTCTGTTCTGTTTGCCTTTTGCAACATTTCATCCTGATTCGCTGCCATAATATGCTCAGCCTTGTGTGAAAAACAGTCCAGACTTGAAAGGAGACGAGTTCCTGCTGCTCTTTTCAGGTAGGCATACATTAACAAGAACCATTTATACAACAAAGTGTTGATTTATTCTTAGTTTGTTTTTTTTTCCCCCCAGTGTTTTGCAGCAGAGATGAAGTTGTTGCTCCTTGTCACTTTCATTGCACTAGCTGAATTTGACTACAAAAGAAGTGCTCACTCATGTCCGGATCGATGCTCATGCTCTTTCGAGCCTTCAGCTGCTGAAGTGGTGTGCAGCAAAGGTGGCCTGACAGTTTTTCCTAGAACTGGTTTTCCTACCAACACCACACTAATATCCATCCAAAACACACGCCTCAGCAGCGTCACTGCCGGCGATCTGAGCGCTGTGCCGTTCCTAAACAAGCTGCAGCTCTATCACACCAATCTGGCAAATCTTTCCTCAGATCTATTGGTCTCCGTATCTCACTTGGACACTTTGGATCTCACAGGAAACAAGCTAGTTAAATTGCCTGCAAACGTGTTCAGTCACAGCTCGCTTCGCAACCTGGTGGTGAAAAATAACCAGCTGCTGGAAGCTGACCCAGCATGGTTTTCTGGCAACAGCAGCCTTCTCTATCTGGATTTGTCCGGTAACCATCTGACCAGCATCTCGGCCGCTCTGCTTCACAAACTCCCCCTTCTGCAGACCCTGGATCTGGATGGTAATAGTCTTCAAGAGTTACACGCTGATGTGTTCAGGAACCTGCATCACCTGGAGACGTTAAATCTGGCTGGGAACAAATTAATAACCCTGAAACCTCAATTATTTGCTCATAATCTAAAACTAAAATACCTGTACCTGCAGGAGAATCAGCTTCAGGATCTGCCAGTTAACCTCCTGCACAGACTTCAAGACCTTGAGCTTCTGCTGCTGAATCAGAATCAGCTTCGCCACTTCCCCGCAGGCCTGCTGGATGGGGTTAATCCCTCTGTGCAGATAATCCTGACAGGGAACCCCTGGGAGTGTGATGGGAAGATGGAGTATTTGTGGAGGTGGCTCACCAACCATCGGCAAAATGTTCTCTTTGAGACGGAGGTGACGTGTGAAAACCCAAAGACACTGAAAAATCAGCAAGTTTCATCTCTAACTGACAGTCAGCTAGTGTAAGATTACAATGAATGGTGCAGTGAGAAAATGCAGAAAAGTAAATATTTGACTTTTGTTCCCTTTTTGGTTGCATGTCAAGTAAATAAATAATGATAAACATTGCTGTGTTCTCCTGAGGTGTTTCCTTAATTTCCAATATTTTCAAATTCTCTAGAGCCCTTAAGGTGACTGCCATGAATCAATTTACAATGCCTTTGCAAACATATTCAGACTGTTTCACATTTTGTTATGCTACAACCAAAACCATCAGTGTATTTTATTTGGATTCTATGCAGTAGAAAAAAAATGCTAATCGTCATTGTGAAGTAGAGGTTGCCTCCCCTGAGTCTCTGTAGAAAGATTTTCCACCTGAGTTGCTGCCACGAGTCTTTAGTGATGTGTCTCGATCAGAGTTGCATGCCTAGAGGCTAATGTGGTTCCACATTCTTTGCAAAACTGTTCTGGCCTAGTTTGACTAGAAACAGTGTGTGTGAACAATTTTCAAGTCTTGGCACAAATTATCAATTAAATATCTGATAAGATTTTTAGAAATGAAGCTCTGGTTTTACGTTTAGGGTTGTTGTCCTACAGAAATTAGAACTACAGCCATCTCAGTTTTTTGCAGACTCTTACAAGTTTTCTTCCAGGATTGCTGTTTTTTTTTTTTAAAGCTCTGAAAATTTTTCCATCTGCTCTGAACAGGATTATTATTCCAGCTTGGAAAAAAACATCCACAGTATGATGCTGCTGGGTTGTGTGTTCAGAATAATGTCCAACCTTCTCCCTGATCTGTTAGGTTTGTTTATTATATATATTATATAGTCTCTCTCTCTCTGTCTATATATATATATATATATATATATATATATATGTTGTAAAACAAAGTATGAAAACTTTCCATTTATTCTATGCCTGCTAAAACCAACTAAGTAATTGCAGTGTTCAAGCACAGGAACTAAAAATACTGGACAGAAACAGACAGCTGCAATCAAATCCCACATTTTTATGGGTGAAGAATTGTGTGAAATTGAAGGCTTTTCTCTTGTAAGATTCGTGCATCGAAGCCTTACAGCAACAAATCTGTCTCAATTGGCTGCATCACAGATTGCTACATTGTTTCAGTGATGCCCTTTTGTTTTTAATGATGTTCAGTATGTGGGCGTGGGTGTGTGGGCAATAAAAATGGCTGAGTCTTGAAACTGACCTCTACTGGATGTGTTTAAATATCTACTTCTTTCTTTTCTCTTTGGCTATTTTCTTTATCGTGTTGTATTTGTGTGTACCATCGGTGTGCCCACACACTCTGGTCCTGGAGCCTCGATCACACCGAGGTGTGCTGGGCTCTAATTTATAACTCTTATAAAACATGATTCATAGCAGTCTCTGGATGCTGGTACTTATGAAAATGAAACCTCGCTCATAGGTGTTCCCCAAAAGGCGGAAAGCAAAACTTAAGACGTTTGATGTATGTCTTTCTTCATGATTGTTTGAATTGCATCCTGAAGGTTAAAGGTAGAGGAAGTGGGCTGAATGGTTCGAGTCCTAATTCTCTTTTATTAGAACCCCCTCGGGACATGAGCATCTGTTTTGAGGAAAGTGAGTCTTCTCTTCTTTCCTTATAACTCCTGCTTCCTCTTAGTTGGGACATTTAATCTGTTTGTTCTTCTCCAAACCCCCAAGCTTGGACATATTTAAGTGGACAAACACTGCGTTTCTTGGAGAAATGGCAATAATTAGTAGGTATAGTGTTTTCTGGCTGGCATGCTGCCGTTTGGTGTTTACTACTGATGATTGAACAATAGTGAAAACTAAGAGGTCAAGGAAAAGGTTTTCAGACATTTTCTGTTTTCAAGGTGTAAAAACTTAGATATTATTATTTCTGATAGCTGCTCATTACGGTATATTAGATAATTTACTATACAACATTGATATTGGCAGTTTTTCTGTATTGATTATAGTCAGTATATCAGGGTTAGGTTGGTTAGGGTTAGGTTACGTTTGGCTTTAATTATATTTAAACCGATTTGTGTCATGATTTTTGGTCTGATCATTAGTCCCAAATGTAAAGCAGACTTTAATGAAAAAACAACTAAACAAGAACTTACAAACAGGAACTGGATACGTGGAGTATAACGGAGCATAACAGGAGAATACAGCGATTAGAAAGTGAAAGAGAGGTGGTTTAATACTGGGAATGTGAACGCTGGATCAATTGTCTGGGGCTGCTTAAAGCTGCTGTATTCAACTTTTATAAACAGCATGTTTTTTTTTTTGTTTGTTTTTCTTTTTACATATTTGTTAAAACCGTCACCATCTGGGCGCGTTGTGGTGGCGTAGGGGTTTAGCACAACCCATGTATGGAGGCCTTCATCCTCGATGCGGCCGTCGAGGGTTCGAGCCCCGGCAACATTTGCCGCATGTCTTCCCCTCTCTCCTTGCCCTCCTTCCTGTCAGTCTACTTTCAAAAAACAAAAAAAATACAGGCCACTAGAGCCACAAAAAAAAACTGTCACCATCAGCTTCCGGTCAGAAACAACCAATCACAGCCAGGAGGAAGGTCTTAGCGCTGTCAGTCATCCTCATTTACATGCTGCTCAATGTGTCTATGGCGGAGAAGCAACTTACAATTACAGAAAAATTATTTATCTTTTATATTTGTCTTTGGTTGCCATGCTAACTAGCCTGATCATTCATGTTGGGCTCTGATGTGGAGAACTAGCTGTAGCCCAGCAGAGAGTGAGGGGAAGAGGAGAGCTGCATTGCCACTTACTGACCCAACATGTACCTCACATCCAGTGACATCCAATGAAATTTGCACAATGTTACTTAATGCGGCAACCTCAACTGGAAATATCACTGAATGACACAGAACACCTTGCAGAGTCTCATTCTACACTGATGAAATTGGATTCAGTTCTGCTTCATTAAATTTCTTAATAGTCTGACATGGGGGGTTAGAACTATTTATTAACTAATTCAGATTATAACAACTCAACCACTAGAGGACACTCATACACTGAGTGCAGAGCAAAAAAGGGATCTTTAGATACACCAGCAAGGCAAAATAAGACACATTGCTACAGGGCCTTTATATGTTACATCAAAAGTATATCAGATGTCAAAACATTGGTTTTGAATATGTTAAAATTGAAGAGAATGCAGCTTCTTGACAGAATATCACGGTTTGTGGTCAAATATTTTAAGCAACCTCTTGTGATTTTAAAGCTTAGGCAAAAAGGGCTCTCACATTTGGGTTTATGGATGCCGTTATGGACAGGCGTAACACACTAATTGGTCTCGGCAAACTCTATGTACTTCATTGGATAACAGTTTAAAAGAAAATCCCCAAACTATAACATATGCAAAAAAAGAACACCTACAAGAATAAAAGGCCTTTTTTCTGCTGCAGTGCCCATTTTTCTCTTCATTGTTGACATTTCTGTAGTCACACTAACCTTTTAACGTTCGGCTAAGTCTACAATAAGAAAAGAGATTGTTAGACTAATTAAAAGCTTTTGTCATGGTGGGTGAAAAAAGTCACACTGCTTCTGCTTTTTGAAATTTGAGGCTATTATCATGAAACTTAATGCCCTGTAAAACATTCCAGCAAAGCCTTTTATCAATCTTCAAAAGCTTTTCGCCCACGCCCGCGAACACACAGGTATATCACACAGATTTTGCTGCTTGCACATCTAATCAATATATAGTTAAAGGTCAGTGTGGCGCAGGGATGAACACATGCTTTCAAATGCATCGTCATTTATCATAATCTTTCAGAAATGTTCTAAATCTTATTCCCTGGCTCATAAATCTCCACTCCACATAACAACACACTTGAGGTAGACATGTGGTAATGCCTCTGTGCGTTATCTTGTTATAGGCAAGGAGAACAGAGGTCACTTACCCTGCCATATAACTCGTTCTTGTAAATGGCCTCTCCAGATCTCCAAGGAAATAGGCTATTAGCTGGCTTTCCGTTGATGGACGTTAAGCGTAATAGTTTACCACAAACTGAGGCCATTTTCCTGATGGAATAAAGTGTTGTTGAAACCTGAGAGGCAAAATTCAAAGAGACAGCTGTTTACAGACTAGAACATATATTTAGACATGCAATTAATGACAACAATTGAATGCAGGTGCACATGAATTTTTTTTTTTCTTTTTGAAAATGTAGAGAGAGCTTAATGTGCTTATTTTAAGCAAAGAACACTGACCCAGTTTTGTTTAGAGGATTAGTTCAGTCAAATTGGGTTTCTTTTCTGGAAGAAACACCTCAGGGCACCAACCTCTGAAAATGTTTATCATACTGGAAACAATGAGTGCAAAATCTGAAAGCAAAATTATATTAGTAAATCATGCAAAAAATGTTGAGACATAGTTTTGCTCAGTAAAATAAAACATCTCCTAAAAATTGTTATCGAAAATATTGCCAAATTAGGTCAATCATTTAATTTGTAATTTACTTTTACTTTTTGAAATATCACAGACTTTCTCCTTGTCAATCTTCAGAATGAGAAGGTGAAAAGATTATGTCATCAAAGTATTGAAGAATATCTTTTACTACTAATTTTTACTACTATATAAGTAAAACTATATTGTTAATTTTGCTTAGGGATCATTTCAGACTACACCATCACATCTAGGTTCAGCTTGAAAAACTGTAAATTTCTTTTACTGAGGAGTTTTTTGCCTGTTTAAAAATGTCAGACTTTTTACTCCTACTCTTTACATCCCAAGAGGCTTTCTGCAGTGCCTGTAACATGACTTTCACCTGTTATTGTTGTGCCTGGTGTAGAGTCATGCTGAGGATCCGGGTAGCTACTGAAACGTTTTCGCAGCATGTTCAGAAAGGTCAGGGCTACTAACAGATATTATCTGTCATTAATACGCTGTGAGAGGAGGTCAGTATAGCTGTTTACGAGGTCAAACTTGAATCAAATAGGAAGGAACAAACAACTGCTGAAAGATTTTATAAACAACTTATGAAGGTTCAAGGTTAGGACAAGCTGTCCGTCCATCCACTATAGGGGTTAACAGATACTTCAGGAAAATCCAGACATCCCTCTCCAAATGATAATACCTTAGCTGATTTTGGGGGATCGCATTCCCAGGTCAATAGCTCCTCTAGTGGGTTCTGAGTCTCCCTCTCCTATTAGGATCTACTTGTTTAAACTCTAAAAGGAGGGGTCCTTAACAAATGCCTGAACCATGTCAACTGAATCCTTTCAGGGTGAAGCACTTCAAGCTTCAATGAGTACACCTCTGTCTCTGAGGCTGAGTCCAGAGAAAACTCATTTCAGTCGCTTGTTTGAAGGATCTTGTTCTCTTGATTATTAGGATTTTTAAAAGCAATCACAATTATAGCAAGCAAATTTATATTTACCACTATTTTTTACATAAATTTAGAACACCGGTAATTTACACAAAACAATTTGTTACTTTCCTGCAGCCTGCATCAATGTTTAATGGTCCCATGTGTGCAGGACTATCCTTTTGATCAAACTCAAACTGGAGGGAAGTGAAAATGAAACTTTCAAACAAATGTGACGGTTCAGAGACTCTATGCAACAAGTTTCTGTGAAAATGTATTTGTTCATTTCATGAAATTATTTTTCCATAGCAAGTGACCTAATTGCACAACTCCTATTTTTGCATGCATTTCCACTCGTCTCTTATGTAACTCTTAAATGTGAGGAGTTGATGTAAGAACCAGTCTCCTGAGCGGAGAGGGCTTCATTTATTATGAGACGAATATAGCACATTTGCATCTAGTTTTAAAACATTTCTCCACATTAGCTCAAGTAGTTTTGAGCCCAAGGCTGCACATTTCCATACTGCGAGCCGTCATGCTTTCACACATAAAAAAATGCATGTGTGAACTATCTTGTGAGGAAGATGAGTCTCAGAGGACAGGTAATTCAGTTATTGCCGTCACTAAATCTGATTTTTATATAATACAAGCCTGAATTATAATTTTCGAATCAGGACAATGATGATTTTGTCTCTGAAGAACAGGGGTTATAAGCGTACATATTAGTTCCATCAGGTTTGGTCTCACAAGACCAGTTTCAATAATTGGATGTCCATATATTTTTTTAAACAAAGTGGCACAGGGCCATTACTGCATGGAAGATCAATTAAAATATGCCCTCTGTAGCTGTTTTTAAAGTCTTTCAGTGAAGGGCATACACCACGACTTAAACAACAGACAGCTGTTTCAGCTCCTCACAATACAAGCTCTACAAAGCCGGAAAGCCCTGCCTTTTATGCTGCTGTTTATAACGCTAATTAAATCCATTTGCTCAGAAAACCCAGCAGAGGACCGATTGATTTTTAAATAAACTCAGGCAGCTTTAACCAGCTTTGGCTTTGAAGAAGTTATTTGAAGCGACCTGTCCTCGCTAGACTTGATCAAAGGAGCTCTGCACAACAGCGATGCATAGAACACAAAACACAAGACTGACAAGCCAAACCCTGAGCGATGCACCGAAAAGAGAGGAACAACAAGAATAAATATTTAAAGGTTCTGAATTTTAAATCAAACGTTGCGTATGCAAACTTGCTAGATTGGAGTTTGGTTTATTTCCAGAGGACTCTGCAATGTCAGCCAAAAGAATGGAATGCAAAGAAGAGATTACACGTTAATATGAAGCCAATAGTGAGTCGAATTAAAATGGTTTTTACTTTATTTCCCCAATTTCTACTTTCAAAGGGACCATTTTGCTGAGGGAAAAGATAAAGAAATACCCACTGGGAATTTTCTATATGAAGCTGCCAACGAGAGGAGGAGCTGGGAATTAAGCATAACTAGATATAACTCTAGAGGACTCCTCATCTTCTCATTGTTAATGCAGACTGCTTCCAGACTGTTCAGTTCACTTCAAGGTCTGACTTTTAACTGTCTGTTCCCCAGGAACATTCTTGTCCTTTGGAGGAATCACAGTCGATCCCGAGGCAGCTATAATTTATAAACTCTTCAGTGAGTTCAGGGTCTTCACATACCGTGCCCTGCAAAACTAGTCATGCCTCTTGATTTTTTTTCTACATATTGAAACATGATAACCTCAAACGTGAACATTTTTGGATTTTGCATTGTTAAGAGAAAAGAGAAGGTTTTGAAATTAAAAATCTGAAGCGTGGCATGCATATGCATTTTGACTTGTCATTGATGACATTTGACAAACATGCAAAACAATGTGTGTATTGAGGAGCTGATATTGCACATCTATTCAAACCCACTACCTCCACTGTGAAGCATGATGGTGGCAGTATCATGCTGTGGAGATTCAAGAGTGACATAGAAGCTTGTTGGGCATAATGGGGTTGAAGACAGAGTGATTCTCAAAGAAAACCTGCTTAAGCTGCAGCACTTAAAACATGAAGTAATTTTACATATTAGTGACTCTGCGTAGCTGAATGCAAATGCATGCCACACTTTTTAGATTTAAACATTTGTATCTCGTGTAGCTTTCCCTTTGAAATTCTGCCTAACTTTGTCCTGGTTTATCACATTGAAATGCAATTGGCCATAAAAATACAATGATGTTTTTGTGTTGGCATAATAAAATCTGGAAAAACTCCAACGGTGTCAATACTTTTGCAAGGTGCTTTTGCTGAAGGCCTTGGTATTGCTGACAAAGGAAGTGACGGCAGAAAAGCAAGAGGTGCTGTGGTGAAAAGATCAAGGCAAAGTTAATGTGAAGTTTTTGTAATAACGAAGGGAAAAAAATTGATTTATTTTAAATGTAAAAATCAAAATCTATTAAATTTGTATTTTCACGACAAGCTACATTCACCAAAAGATATGTAAAGATTTAAAAGTATTAAAATGTTTCTGAATAGATTAGCTTCAAGTCTCCGTAAGTGTTATATGGTTCCATTAGTATGAGAAAGCTATTACATTTTCAATATTTGATTTTTATAGCTATTTAGTGCACTGAATCAAACTAATATAATCATGAACAATAAGCTGTAACGATTATTTAAAGACCCCGACTGCGCATGAGACTTGAAAACAAATCCTTCCATGTTAGACTTTATAAACTACAATTTACAAAACCGATTAAATACCACAGAAGAAGATAGATTAAACTAATTAGTTCATAACAGCTACATTGCTACCTGTGATTTGATTTACATGCATCAGAAGAAACATTCTGGTGTGAATCTGCTCAGCTTTCACTTGTCATTATCAGCAGAGAACAGGTGTCGTTAAGCGTCTGGATGTTTTCACAGTGATAAGACCACATTACCTCCTTGAGACTCACTAGCATTCACTGTGATGGCCCAAAGGCACTCAGCTTGTTTTTCATGTAAAAATCCCCACAAAAGTGGTTAACAACCAGAACAAATGAGACCATAACTTCCCCAGTAAACCTCAGGATACTGAGACACGGACCAAGTGCAACTCCTGACATTATCCTTCTTTTCTTTCTGTATGTTTCCTAGCAGCAATAATGTAAATTGCCATGTAATAAAAAATCTGACAATATGATACACTACCGCTGGAATATTCTCAGTGCACTCCTAAGTATTACTCAAAGTAATACAAAGTGTCTACATGTTGAATTTAAACGTTCTCAAGGCCACATTCAGCTTCCCGCGGAACTGAGTTATTGCCTAAAATGAAAAATACATGCGAGAGCAACTCTGCATGCAAATCATTCTCACATAGAAAGTTTTATCTATCATTCAGTTTTATTGGCTCCATTGTTAATCCAGGTAGGTTATGAAGTTTTCCCCCCCAAAAAAAAGGACAACTCTGCTGCTAACTAACTCTGTGTGTGTGTGTGTGTGTGTGGTTTGCATTTACCTTTTCCGCCCCCTCATTTTGATACCCTTCAATAAAATCCAAGTACAAAAGATTACATGCAGTAGTTAGCTAAGCTTATTAAATGTAGGTCAAAAAGTTCAATGACAAGGCAATTGCTCACACTGGATTTAACTCAGGGGTATCTGATTAAAAGGGGCTGAACACATATCCATGCCAAATGGTTTTATTTGTCATAAAAATGGAAAACCATGTCTCATTTTTCTTCCTCTTCACAGTTATGCATTATTTTTGGGCTGATCAATCATCTAAAATCCCAATGGAATTCATTGAATCTTGTTTGTGGTTTGACAAAATGTGCAAAAGTCAAAAGGATATAAACCATTTGGCAAGGATCAATTTATTACATCTAGTTTGTTGCAATGTTTAATCCTTCAGAACAACATCTTGAATTATAAGTAGCATGGGATCCAAATTATTACAACTTCCACCATCAGATGCTCTAGGTTAAATAAATTTCATGCATTTTTCATCTGCACATTTGAAACCCCACAGGCAGATAAGCGGAAGATTTTCCAAGAGAACATTCTGAAAGGTAGGAGCTCTAAAATTGATCGGGTTAAAGGCGAAGAGAGAAATGTGAATCCACTTTGGAGAGATGTGTTTTTCTGGGTTAGGTGCATCTCCTCCTACCGCTTCACAGAAGGTCATATTTAATCTGTGTAATTATTTTCAGGCAATTTTGATGCGGCTCGCCTTCTGAATTGAAGTGCTCCAGGGTGCACCTACGCAGCATTTAAAACACTCCTTGTTAAAGCAACAACATCTCTGGGATATGAGTTTTATTTTTTGTCATCTTCAGAATCTGACATCAGGGAGATTACCTTTTCCCTCTCTGGCAGCTGCAAATATCTCTTGAATGAAGAAATGTCTCAGAGAGGCAGGCTGCTAAGCCATGGCATTATGCACATGCATTCTTACTCCAGCAGGATATAAATGCAGGTTTCATCTTTTGTCGATATGATAATATTCAAGTTTGTTGAAATAAACTGTTGAGATGAATCTTTCCCATACCACAAAAAAGCACCACTTTACACCATGATTTTGTCTGAGTTTGTCTGTGTCCGTTCATTTGCACACAGAGGTTTCCCTATTTTTAGAAGGGGAACAGGTGTTGACAATCTCCCCCTACTAAAGGTCGAGGGAGAAGGGAAGAGGGAGACAAGTCTGTGCTTCCGCGCTGTCATCGAAACTGTTGGGTGACACTCAAAACGGACCACGTCAACACTCAACAATCAGCCCCGAGGCTCGACTGGACATATCGTGACATTTCAGGAATCGCACTGATTTCCTGAAAGCCAACCAGTACCAGCTCTCCTGGTGACACGCCATCTGCTTGGAGCATACAGTAAATCTGCTCTGAAAGCATACAAAAGGTTCAGTCTGTGTGTTTATGTACAGAATCATACAGGCATGAAGCGGGGCGGTAACGCGGGACTGTTCCCACAGCGGAGTCGAACCGAACATGACATGCATGTACTGCAGATGACCGCTATCAGCCTTCTCTGCATGCAGCTGTTGATGAAAATCTGAGGCGGGCTAATGTAAACACTGTGACAGTAAACACTAAAATAGATGCTCAAAGCAGGGAGTCAGGAACCCATTCCCATTGTGAACTATGAAAAAGCAGGGGAATCAGAATAATTCAGTGTATATATATATAACAATAATAAATGTATACAAATTCAGTGCCTGTGTTATTATATGCTTCTTAAACTGCCTTTTTAGAACCATGTGTATAATCTCACACTGAAAAAAATTATGTAAACCTTTAAGTTGAGCTAACTTATTCAGAAGGGAAGAAAACACACATTGGGAAATGATTGGTTTTGATTTTATGAAAATCACAAAACCTTGAAAAGTAAATGCAACTCATCTCTTTTTGGACTCATGCAGCATTTTTATGTTACTCATAAGCACTCTGAACTGCCTTGTTGCTGAAACTGTGCTATATAAATAAAATTACCTTTACCTTTACCTCATTGTTAACTGTTAGAGAAAGGTGGAAAACACTCATAGACTTAAGAGTTTGGTTTTGTTTGAGTTCAATGTTCTGATTATTATGTTTGGAGTTATGTGTTTTACATTTAACTTTGTTTTCATGGTACTTACTTGTGTTTAATTAGTTTCCCCATTTCCTGCATAGTCAGTTGGTGTAATTTCCAAAGCCTCTGTTCTCTCCAGCTTCATGCTGCCACGTTCTATTATTATTCGCTAAGCCTGTTTTGCTTTCCAGTATTTTCCTCCCTTCAGTATAACCACCTTATTTCAGTCAGTCTTTTCCAGATGCTCCTGTTTTTCACCCATTCTTAAGCTCATTGTCGGTGTAAAACTGGAACCTTAAGCCTTGCACACACTCTGGAACGATTCTAAAAATTCATACAGAACTTGAATGTCTCACTGTGTGAGCTTGATATGACAGCAACTTCCGTGACACTCCACAATAGAAGATGTCAATCAGTATGACTTGTTGCCTCAGCAGAATGTTGTCCGACAGATCTAACAGACATATCAGTCTATCAATTAATCTGACAGCAAGTTACATGTGTTGACGTGCTTATTATTAGAGTCGGATGCTGAAAACAGGGAAAGAGGGAGGAGGCAGACAACAGTGGAAGCTCCTGTGGCCTCAGGTTGTCTTTGGCTACGGCTCTTCCACTCTGATGGACAACATCATTGGATCAAGCTCACAACTGTTTTCTTTTCACTTTTAAATATTTTTGCCAAGACAGCTGACAATCAAATTCAGATGAGACTAAGGCTGAGCTTTATGGCAACCAACACATGATATAGTTTTTCATGAACCAAACAATAAATTTGTAGAAAAGCTCCTTGGCCAGTGTTAAGCATGGCAGACTAACTGTGCTGCTGCGGGCCTAGGGAACATTCTAATCACAGGGCATCACTTGCTATTTGAAACACTGAGATATTTTAAAAGTATTCTCCAGCCTTGTGAAGTTCAATAGGGGAAAAAGAAGTGGTGTCATGGCAGTACAGGGTTGCAAGAAGCAATAGCAGCCAAAATGGCAATAATTATGACACAAGTGACTTTATTAAAACAATAATTTACTAGCATGGCAGTTTCATCCATTGTGGAGAAAAGTATCGCATTGAATGTCAGAATATAATAAAGTAATTCTGAAAAGGAACCATATTGACTCCAATTATACCAAGAGAGATGCCAAAAAAAATTATTGGAGTCTCTTCTGCTAGATTTTATTTTAGACAAGTTTTATTTTAAATCAACAGTTTTTAAGAGAAAAGCAGTTGGTTGTTAAGTTAATATATCTGTTTTTTGGTGAGGGGATAATGAGCATTTTTGTCTGTTGTTGCTTGTCTCAAACACCCACAGAATGCAACAAATGAGCAACATGTGGGTGTTAAAACTTGTGAATAGCTGGCAGATCACAGCAGGTCACTGTAAAGTACATCACACGTGACTGCAAGTGTAAAGACGAAACAGGGCTGGATTTGGGTGAGTGCAATCATTTGTCTGCTGATGTGGGTAGGCGGCGGACAGGAGAGGAGTGATGTTTGGACACATATGCGATTGTGGATCTAAATTTGAACTTGACGGTACACGTGTGTATTTGCATGTGCATCTGCTGTGAGGGGAGCATTGTGCTGTTACACAATTGATGCTTTTCACATTCCTCCCTTCACCTGTCAGCGCCAACAAAGGCCCTCTTCTCTGTCTATGACATGTGTGAATCTACTGCTGGCCAGAGGAGATAGCTGTGGAGTAAAAGATGTGAGTGGGTGGACAGTCTGAACAGTCCCCTTCCCTTCTGACCACCTTCATGTTCTCGCTTTCAGGCTGCAGAACGGAAGACTTAGAGCTCAGTTGAGAACATCACCGAGGAGGAGGTGGCGGAGAAGTTTCTCTTTTCCAAACTGACATGTTGTAGAAGTGACATATTCACAAACCTCGTCACTGGGAGAGCAGCAGTGCCCTGTTTCTTATGCTCTAAATAATAATAAATTGATCTTAAATATGTTATTTACTTTAGTTGGGAGCTTGGGAAGTTTCACGTTGTCATGTATGTGCATGTGATGCTACATACACTGTTAAAAGGCAGTGATTTTTCTCAAAGAAGCTAATGTTAGTTTAATTTAATTCTTGTCAAGAAATAATTATACAACTGGGTGCATTAGACCATGACGGACGGACGGAGACAGACAGACAGACAGACAGACAGACAGACAGACAGACAGACAGACAGACAGACAGACAGACAGACAGACAGACAGATAGATGCAGTTTCCAAGTTCCGCATCTCAGAACAGTCCTTCCCTGTGACTTTCCCCACTCAGCTCCTTCAGACTAGCCAGCAGCAATTAGCAAAGATCTGATGGAACTGCGCACCAATTGGGCTCATTATAGGAGCTACTGCCGGTAAAGACATTGTTAAGAAAGTCAATAGAGAAGCGCACAGGAGGAAGACAACGACCAGTTTCTTTAAAAAAAAAAAAAAAGTGCCTGTTACAGGCACTGTTTGGAAAAAGCATTTCCTTTAAGGTAAATAAAAGTATTTTAAGTGTATCTCATGTTGTAATAAATACATCCTCTACATGTACTCTGTGTTTCCTTTTAAAGTCAGTAGGTGTAGCTTAAATTAGGTGCGCTCAAAAATCGGGAAACGATTAAAGTTTACCTGATGACTCTTGTGTTTTTCTGTCTGAAAGCATAATAATCTTGTGCATAAGTCACCAAAATGTTTATTTACAGTTTTTTCATCCTTCATGTTTTGTCAAATCAGATAAAAAAAGAAAAGACCTTTGAAATGGGAAATAAAATGGATTAAATAGAAATCCTTGAGCTGTCTCTCAAGTGACGGAGGAAGATGAGTTTGAAAGGTTTTTCAATGTTTACAAATGAAAAAAAAAAGGGTTTTTTATTAGCCAGAAGGCAAAGGAGTTTAGAGCAAAGCTCATCTATTCTTCAGACGGTTTGATGGATACTCGGGTCACACTTTCCCCCAGAATCGTAAATATTCAAACAGTGTAGTTACACTTTTGGAATTAGTCCAAGCATTTGTTACTTCTTTGGAGTTATAAAGTCCAACAAATGTAAAAGCTGCAACAAGAGTTCTGATGAAAATTTAAACAAGACATAATATTTCTCCTGTTTTAGCTTCCCTTCATTGCCTCCTTGCTAAATCTATAACAGAATTTAAGATTCTCCTTCACACATATAATCAAGTTCTTAATAATCCACCTCCATCACACAGCAAAGATCTGATTGGTCTGTCTGATCTTAACACACCACTTTGCTCTCAGACTGCAGGTTTGCTGCTGGTTTCCAGAATTTCAAAAGGTAGAACAGGAAGCGATTTCTCAGGCTCCTCTCCTGTTTGACCAGTGAGGCAGAAACCCGTCTACTTTTAAGAGTAGGCTTAAAACTTTCCTTTTTGATCAAGATAAATGTTATCCTGCATCATTTCTGTAGTTATGCTGTCGTAGGCTCAGGCTGCTGGAGGACAAACTGAATGTTTTCTCACTTTGTTACATTCTCTTACTCTCTCATTATTCTTCTAATCTTTATTTTTTTTTTCTCTTCTCACCTTTAGTTTACCAGGATAAAAACTCATAGAGATTAAAAGCCTCTTTCTCAAGATGAGTCCTGGCCAAGAGCAACATATCTGCCCTTATTGAAGCCATTACCTTTATGTTCTCTCTGGTTTTCTCTTTATAAAAGTCACATCTAGCCCAGCATTTACACTTACCTGTGAGAACTTCCTGGAATGGACCATTAGCTGAGCTATTGCTGCCAATAACTTCATGTTCTCTCTCTATAGATGAAGGACTTGGCCAATGTGGTCTCTGAAGTAAAACCTTGTTGCCACCAATGGTTTGTCTTCTGTTTTCCATCCCATTGATTTTATTCTACAGCCTCAGAGTTTGTTTGTTTAGCTGTGTTTCTCTCCTAGCTGAGGCCACTGAAGAGCTGCTGCTGCCATTAACTTTTTATGGTTTCTTTAACATAGAAAGTGTTCCTGGATCAGCTGTGGCAGATGGCGACTTATACTGAGTCAAGTTCTGGTTCTGCTGAAAGTTTCTTCCTGTGAAAGGGTGATTTTCCTTTCTACTGTCGCTACATGAGGGATTGCTGCAAAGACAGCAGCTTAATGTTTTGTTTGTTTTTTACTAGACCTTCTCACTAATTGACTTAATAAACCAAATATGAGTTTCTCCAACTATAACTGCAACTATAATTGGAATGAATGTTTGATTTGTCTTTATGAATGGATTGAATTGATTAAATACTGTCATGTCCTTTGCTCATTATTTTGTAAAAACCTTTCAAATTGTATTAGCAGTTTTTATAAGTTGACTTGGACCATATTGACAGTTTAAACAATTTATGTGCATACAGTTATTTGTTTTACTGTATGTATTTTGAGTTTCAATTCATCTTAATTCACGTTGAATTTAGGCTCACTTTTAATAAAAAAAAACTTCAGTACAATTATGTTTTTCATGCCAATATTTCACCTTAGTGCCAATATTTCTTTTCAGATTTATTTTAAGCTGCTGTCATATTAACCCCATACTGCCCAGTAAAGACATATGGAGGACGGAGGAGACCGTTACCACATGTAGGACACAACCTGCAGCTCCTTCAGTCTTGCGCTCCGTCTCCTGGGAGCCTCACTCATCTTTTCATCGGCCCGTCATGTCAGCAGGACTGTGAGCAGGTTGGGTTAGTGTTCTCTCTCACCTAATCCAACGGTTACATAAAATAAATTCAAATATCCAATCCTCATGCCTCAGTCTCAAATCCATTCCCTTTCCACTTTACACTGTCAGCTCTCACCCTTCTCCAGTCTTCCTGGTTGCCATCTTCTTCACTTCGGAGCATTTTTCTGGAACAGTTAGTAAGTGTAGGGATTTCTTACTCTGGTCTGCATGTGTGCTTAACTGATTTCCTTGGTCATTTGCTGTTGACATCACCAAAATTTCTTATGAAATAGAACTGCTAAAATAACTTTTTAAAGACATTTCTAAGCATGCCTCAGTCTGTACCACCTGCACCACAATAAAAGGTCTTACTGACCCCACTGGCCTTTCTCCAATCTCTGTCCGTCCGCAGTCATTTATGATCCTACATTGTAGACTTCGTCAGGAGTTTTTCTTCCTCTAAAATCAAAAGTCCTTTTTACCTCCATAGACCGTTTCTGGTGCTTTGATGAAACTCCTCTCTGCTTCTGAACCCACTGAGGCCAAACCACTTTCAACTCTCATCCAACATTTATTTATTTATTGATCAGGATTTAGATATTTGGGGGGAATTGGGGGTCCTGTCATGGTCCACAGGTGTTTGTGTTTCGTGGTATTTTGTCATCCCTCTCTTTATGTATGCCCTTAGTTTATTTCTTTAGTCTTGGTTCTGTAATTCATCTGACTCGTCCCATTGCGCTCTGGATTATGTTCTCTCACATGAGTGTGAGAGAACATACTCATGTTAACATGAGTATGTTAGTGAGAGGAAAAGAACTAACACATTCTTTTCCAGTGTTAGTTTCTCTGTTTATCTTTCACCTTCCCTCAGTCTGTCAGTCTGCATCCATCACCTCCACCTGCGCTTTTCACAGCTGCGCCCACTTCTCTCTGATTAGCTCCTCTGGTTCCCTTATCATTTTCATTGATTAATCCATTATCACTTATGTGAATGTCTTGTTTTCCTGCAGTTTATTTATTTCCTGAGTATTTCCATAATCTCCGTCATGTGTTCTATGATAACTCCGAGTTCGTGTCTGCATGCTGGTCCAGCTATAGAATCACCAGTCATAACAATTTTCTTACCAGCTTCTAGTAAGGAGCCTGAGTCAATGTTTCCAGATAATACTTACCTTAATGATAATGACAACCACTCACCTTTTCTCTTCTTGTCCAAAAAAAGACTCATCGTTCCAATAAATATTTAAAAACTTCCTATTTGTGTCCGTTGTTGTTGACTGCTTGAAAAAGTCTCATATCCAAACATGACCCAGTTTGGGGGAATATATCCAAACTGGGTCATGTTGTCTGATAACTTGTCCAGTTACTGGTGACAGTCTTTAGTGTATCATAGTGAGTACAAAATGCTTTAGTTGTAATCTCCTAATGGATAATTTTCAGACCCATTTGATGCTTTCTAAGCTCTGCAAACTGTGGCTTTAGTTAAATTAGCAAATATAAGGAAAATTGTACAAGGTCAGTTGGGCTACTGCAACTTTTAATTTTTTACATTTTTCTCTAATAATTTTGTTTGATTTTTGCAGACATTTTAAAACTATGTATCTGTGTCCCATTTCTTACATCTGGTAGTGTTTGCTGCTTTGTCTCTGGACAGCTTGACAGGATGTGCTAAGAGACGTACAGTGACTTGCTCAAGTATCACCTATGCTTGGATGGCGATGTGCTTCTTCAGCAGGGTCAGGAAACCTGGCCAGAGTTGATAAGAAGACTTAAGAACATGGTGGAGGTTCACCTTCCAACAGAACAACAACCCAAAACTAACAGCCAGGGTTACAATGGATGGCTTTCATCAAATCATATGCGGATGATAGAACGGCCTAGTCAAAGGTCAGACAAAACAAGAAAATTAATGTTTAAAGATATTCTCTCTCTAGTCTGACCGTGGTTGAGCTGTTTAGATACCCGAAGCAGGTGGACATGGTCCAGAACAGACATGAAACCCTTACTACAGCAACAGGTGGTTCTACAAACTACGGGTTAATATTCTTTTCACCTAATTGTCACCATTTTGAATCATTTCATTGGTGCTAAAATCTTAGCTTTTGTCAAATTTTTTGATCTGGGTTTTTTTTTTTTTGAAAGTATTGACTAAGCAAACAAACAGACGGAGTCTTTGTGAGGCTGCAGATTTAATTTTGGTTGTCAAAAGACAAATGGAGCTGTGTCTTTTTTCACTTTCCTCTGCATTCAGCAGGTACGTTTGCAATTTCTGCAGAGGCATCTTCACTTCCCTGGTCTCCATGACAGCAGGGGACAACACAGCATCACTTGCAGCGTGTGATGTAAGGTTTCTTTCCAGGCGCCAGCAGGATTTTTCCCAGTGTAGCGCTGCAGACAACCCTGGCACCAGTTCTCTGCTTTTGTGTTTTTCCCCAATGTGACACAAAAAGAAAGATTGTGCAATATGGTCAGTAGAGAAAACGTCTCGCTGCAGTCCTCATGTTATGGTGCAGAAGTTTGAAAAAGGAAGGAATAGTAACCATAAACATAATTCAAGATTTGCACACATTATTCCCCCCCCACTTCTTTCATTTCTATGATGTTCTCTTTTCCTTCCTTTCACTCCAGCTTTCCCTTGTCTTTTTTTCCATTGCATAATTACAGCTGCTCTCCGTTGGTCGTACCTCTGGCCAAAAGCTTAAAAGACTCAGAAAGTCCCACCAACTCTATGACTTCAACTTTCCACTTTACGTGTGTCCTTGCAGAGGGAACAAAGCCCCATCATAACAGTTAGCATACTTGCATGATGTAACCTGCTGTGCTTTGCGCTAAGTAGAAATCCTTGTGCAGGACTGACATAATTTTGTTAGAGCATTAAAAGTAAGAGTCAGGGATTAAATGATACTGTACAATCAAACTGTGGAGCAGAGAACGCTGCTTATCCTGTTGTTTCGTGCTTTAAGGCACAACCAAATCACAAATCCTTTCATTGATTGCATTACCATTGCAAAGTTTAGTTTACATGCTGAGCAACACTATTCCATTTTCTGAAAGTCAGAGTCCAGCTTTCGTCAGCTCCTCTGGTGTCACTGGAACGCTAAGGTGGAGAATAACATCTGAATAACATCTGATTTCATTGTTGAAAGGAAGATAAATAAATTTGATTTGAACTTTTTCCGATTCTGGATGCATGCAGACTATCAAAAGCATTGATATATAGATCAGGGGTCTTCAAATGCAACAAATGCAGTGCTTAGATGTGTCCCTGGTTCAACATGCTTCAATCAAATATCTGCGTTACCTCTGCGGTGCAGTCAAGCTCCCCAGAGTCCTGCTAACAACCTCATTATGCGGCTCAGGTGTGTTGAAGCAAAAACACCTGTAGGACACCTTGAGGATCCCTGATATAGATTATTAAAGCAAAAATATAGAAGCCAACTGCAGCAAGCTTTACAATAGTTCTCCAAGTCGAGTCTGCTGCTGAATGGTCTATTACCTACAAACCAAATGATTACATGATCAGTCATTTCAACTGAGCGGAGTGGAGTGGGGGCGCTCTAAAATCCTATTTGGAGTTTTCCAGACAATAGTGGAACACACAAAAATTACTAAAGGTTTTTTTCTTCTTTGTAACCATTAAACAATCTCCCCTTCAGTTCAACCTTATAAGTGCAGATACATTTCTGATATATATTCCCTCAGGAGTAATTGAAGTATTTAAAATATATATATCCTCAATGCACTTGGGGCATTAAGGATAAAGGGGGCAGGGACTCAAGCCCCCCTATGCTTATCTTGCCTGGAATGTTTTGTTCACATTTAAGATGAGATGATAGTTAATAAATGTACCAGGTCCTTATTGTGCATTTATTGTTACAAATCCTCAGACTTCATTGAAAGTTAAACAAAACAGATGACAAGGCTCTGCCCAGCCCTAAACCCATCATCAGTGGGTTTACTTCCAGCCTGCCTCTGCGTAATAGTTTTACTTTCACCTGATTGGACAGACCATCTGTTATGACAACCTCCCGAAGCTTCTGATTGGACGCTGTTAAATGACGTTGCACGTGTAACACCGGAAAAGCCCGTCTCAAAGTTCGGCGCGGAAACCGAGAGGCAGCGAGACGAGCGATGGCTGAAAACGGCTCAAAGTCTAAACTGAAACGGAAGAGGAGTTCCGTGGAGGAGCCGAAGTCTGAACTCGGTTCCCGAGGGACAGCGGAGAGGAGCGGCGCGGCTCCGCCGTCCGGAGACGGAGCAGCGCGTCCCGACAGGTCAGGTTCTTCATGGTGACTGGACATTCAGGTCCAAGGCGACCTGAACGTCTCAGGTGTTTACAGCACGCTCCGGAACCGGAACAGGTTCCGCTCCAAGTCTTCTGGCTCACCGCACGGATGTTGCATTCAGGTTCACTCTGTAAGGGAGTGAACCTTACAGAGTGTTAGGTGTCAGAGACATGCTCTGGTCAAAATCCAGCAGAAGCTGTTTTCTGTCTGTCATGTTTTAAGCTTTATCTCTCCATCCTTTCTTCTAATCCATCATTTTAATTCACTGCAACATTAGTAACTCTAAAGCACATTAATATGCCAAGATTTTTAAAATTATTCATTTATTGTTGAGGGGTGGGTGTATTGTGATGTGTCATAATAAACCTTCAGCGAGGGTCGGTTTGCCAAGTGTAGAAAAGGCCATGCTAAGGTCCAGCATCTTTACCATCCAGGAAATAAGTCTTTGCATGTTGTGGACAGTGTAGCTCACCAAGTAGTAAAGTTCAATCCATTGCCAAATGAGTAATAAAAAAAAATGAAAAAATATTTAGAAGGTTCTTCTTTCCAATTAATTTGTCTGCTCAGTCTAGAAAACTGTTGATCAAAAGCATTTGGCTGTTTGGAGGGAAAAGGCATCATGGTGTCCAGTTGGCTGCTGTTTTATGCCATTAATGGGCAACAATGAACCTCACAAGATGCTGCCTCACACAATTATTTACTTTAACCTTTTTACAGTGCCGAAAGCTTGCAAGACGGAAATGTGTTGGTCATGTTGTTTTCAGAAGGTTCTGTTCATTGAAGAAGACAGAGTCTAAAATGCGCCGTTATGTTTTGTAGTTTGATTCGGTGGCAGTCTGTCACCTCCACCTGCCTCAAACCTGCTTCTGTTTCTGCAAAGCAGCCAGATTTCAGCTCCTACTCTTAATATATTCAGAAGATATTCAACATCTCTCTCTCTCTCTCTTGCGCTTTTTTTTTTCAATTCTTTTATTTTACAAAAGGAGTCACAGAGCACCAGATCAAAGAGGAGCCTCATAAACCATTTAATGCCTAGATTAAAAATGCATTGAAAATCATTTTTATAACGGGAAGACAACAAATTAAAATTACAGTCCTTTTTTTTTTTTTTTTTTTTCTTTCTCCAAAAACTTAAATAATCTGTTAAAGTGTATCACATATTTTTTTGTTTTTAAAGTGCTGTAAAGTATTCATCATGGGGCTTGATGAAGGAAGAGCTCAGTTAGCTCGGTAATGCTGAGGAACAGAGTGTGTGAGCTGCTTTCAGGTGTCGGCCGCCTCCAGCAGCAGCAGCATGGTGGGACATGTTGCGGCCCCCCGCTGTGGACAGCCTGTGGGCGTTCACACTGATGTCTGCTCTGCCGCACCTGCAGAACCAGCTCTGGGACCCGGTTCCTGATCTTCCCCGTCCTCCTGCTGCGGTGAGTTACCCAAAGCTGCTCTTGTGGAGAAAACGACTCGCTTCAGAAATATTCACCAACATGCTGCGTTAAAAGTCCAAATTCAGACATGCACTAGTTCACTTCGGAACTGGTGCGCTATAGGTGGGTGGTTTCTATAGCGCCAGTTCACAACAAATTTCATCTGGAAGCATAATTCAATCATATTCATTTCTTCTGATCCTCTATCAAACAGTGTATCAGGTTTTCCGTCTAAGGAAGCCCGGCAGGTCATTGACTTGCAGCATTCACTTCTCCTGGATGATGTAGCGACAGTAGACAATCGCTTGTGCTGTCTTGTTGACTTTGCAGCAAATCCCTCATACTGAGAATGCATGTGGCGACAGTGGAGAGGAAAAAACCACCTCTTTGACAGGAAGAAACCTCCAGTAGATCCAGATCTGGACTCGGTAGGACCAGCCGTCTGCCAAAACCGAGGGGGGGGTTTGAGAAGGCAGAGCAGATGCACAAAAAAAAAAGACAGAGAAGTGATCCAGGAGTGTTTTCTATGCTGGGTTTCCCCTTGAAGACTTCCCTGCTGTGGGTTTAATCTTTATGTTTGAGCTCTGTTTGTTCACAAATCACAGTCATCACTCCGCTCCCTCTATTCAACATATTTCAGTGCAGCCCGTTGTAAACAACAACCTGTGACTCAGAAGTATAAGACATGGAAAGTAGATTAACTGCTTTGTCACTGGTTTGCGTTTCAACCACACAGTTTCTGTGGTCTGATTGGCTGAGGTCTCCTGAGTGACCGCTTCATGAAAACAATCGAGACACAGTGGTCTCAGGACAGCGTGATCATTTTTGCATGTTTTTGGTGTGTTTCCCTGAATGATGACAGCAATAGATAGCTTGTCTTAAATTTTGTAGACCTAATAAGACTAATTTAAAAAATATATATATATTCTGTTTAGAGATCCGCCACACCAAAGGTAGAGGAGCAGTGGACGTATGATCTCTTCAGTGATGTTCCGCCCTTTCCGGAAGACGACCCACTCACCACGGAGCTTCCATCAGACCCAGACCCTCAGAGTGCATCTTCTGCCCAGGAGATGGGCCCAGTCCAGACCAGGCCTTCTGGAAAGTCACCTGACAAAGGGCCATCGTCTGACAGCAGACAGAGTCCTGAACAGCAAGCTGAACCTCCCGGATCCTTCAGCAGGACTCAGAATTGGGAGAAGCCAGCTCCGTCTTCAGCAGGAGAGCCGAGGGTCGGAGGAGAACAGGAACAGTGGAGCCGACCGTTGAGCAGACGGCTTCTAGCCGAGTCGCTGAAGGTTTCCAACCCACCGGTTTCTCCAGGCGGCGAGGAGGAGAAGGACGAGGTGCAGAGTGCTAGCAAACATGAAGAAGGAGCTCTGCAGAGCTGCCCCATGTGTCTCCATGTGTTCCCATCTGGGTAAGAGCTGCTCGTCACTCACTCTCTCTTCTTTCCACACTAAAATGAAAAGGGAACATTCTTTCCCGTTAGTCCTCACGAGGACTGTATTTTCCAGAGGGCAGCTCTGGAAAACACCTGGCGAAATAATGACAGTCGCCTTTTCACCACAAAGGTTTTGGTTGCTTTATGTCTGAACATGGTTAGATTCTGAAAAGTGACATGTTTACAGTTTCTGAGTTTGGCCAAAATATTTGCAACTTTGCACGTTGTACCCTAATCTAGGGTCTCTGAACAAGAGGAGGATGAAAAATCTTACAGGTGTGTCCAGAAAGAGGGAACATTTTTGTGTTGTAACAACGAATACAAAAGAGATGATGAGCTGAAACATATTTATATTATAATACTAATAGACTTATTAGTATGTGTGAATTTTATGACTTCTGTTGTCTGAGCTTTCATTTCCATCTACTTGTATTACGTATGTGTCTTGAAATTGCCGCACGGGGACAAATAAAGTTATTTGAAGCGATCAGAAGAAGATCTGATTGGATCAGCTGACCACTAGTCAGGAATGGCGAAGCTGCAAAATCACCAGTGGATTCCTGTTCCTCACCAGTTCATGTGAAGTCGCCTCGGCCTGCTGCGGTCACACACAAGCTGACTACGCGTGATGAAAACGAACAGCGCGGTGTACCACTGAGTGACGGTGTTGGCGTTTAGTTCAGCCTCACGCTTACCAGTAAAAATCTGCTGTGTGCGGGAAACCTTTTGGATCCCGAGAGAAAAACCAGGCGAGAGTTTTCGGCCTGGGTGAGCCGGATGAATCGGGACGACTAAAGTACAGAGGCAAACTCTGAGTTGCATTTAAATAACTAGTAGATTTTAGCTGTCAGTGAATTTATAGAAGTAAATTCAAAGTAAAAGTCATTACTACCTTGTGGTCCAACAGCAAGCTACCGTGTGTGAAATGATGCTGCTCATGATTGGAGTGTTAGTCTTCCTGTCGGGGTGGGGGTGTCGAACACGCCTCAGTATCTGACTCCTGTAACATTAATAACTCAAATCCTGAGAGCATTCCCATAAAGTAAAATTACATTTCCATCTAAATCTCTGAAATGAATTGTTCTTAGTTTACTGAGCTGAACTGTGCTGCAGGATTCATTATTGATGAGATGTGATGGGAGTAATGAGTCCTTGATCCAAACCTTCATGTTGTATGACTCGTTCCAACTAAAGCGTTCTGGGAAGCACGAGCCTCCAGAGTCAAAGCGGCGCTTGGTCTGCTCACCCTGACAGACGGTCATTAAAACGACATGAGCTCACTGTCCGTCACGTCCCTGCAGGGTTTTATTACGACTCGCGTAGTAAATTCTGATCAGCTAATGACTGATGTTAGTGGCTGTTTACGCTCACCATGCGTTCCTTTAGCATCCCCAGCTGGTGTTGGCGGGTCCTGCTCCAAATACTAATAGAAATCCTGTCTGACACCGATTCAGTCACATCAAACACGGCGACACATCCGTGACCGCACAGACCCCTCACTCTCATCACAACTCAGATACTCACCTGTTTCCATCAGCGTGCCATTAATGTCCTGCGTTATGTACCCAAGTGTTATTTCATTAGATTCCTGTAAAGTGTTTAGAGTGTTTTGAGAAAGTGTTGCAGGACAAAATGTATTTTTACTATTATTATTTTCTCTCTCGTCCCTCTGAGTGTGATGCTTTCTGGCCTTCCAGGTTCACGCAGATGGAGCGGGACGGCCACCTGGCCCAGTGTCTCTCTGAGCTGAGCGTGGACATGACCTGGTGAGGCGACAGGAAGCTGGCGGCCATCCCGGGGCTTCAGGCAGCCAGACGCCCTGACACACTCCGGCACCCGGTCAGCTGGAAGAGGGCGTGGTCGAGTTATTTACTCCACTGACGTAGACTGAACACTCGCGTACCAGAGGGTCAGAGCTGAGGGAAAGTCCGAGGGCTTTGACTTGAGCTGAGGATCTGATGAGACTCGCCCCTCGTGGTTCACACAGCCGCTGGGTGTTGCTGCTGCTTCTTCTCTAAATGACTTTTGAAAAAGAAACTTTGGCTGTAGCCGCACCTTTCAGCTTTTTGACCCACTTAAAGCTGGTTCAGGAAACATAATTATCTGCATTGAAACCCGAGCTCAGGGAAAGCAGCTGAAAAGTCCTTCAGGCCCAGCGCCTGTATCTGATTGGCCTGTAAAGCTAAGGAGATGAGGCTCTTGTTCTACTATTGGATAAATTCAAATTCATGTTCCACGTTTCAGATCTGTAAAACTGGGGATTTTCAACCTCAGTTTTACTCCTCCCTTTTAAAAAGATATCTAATTTTCTTTTAAAAGAGAAATTTAAAAGAAGTGACTTTTGTTCCTGAACCTGTAATTGCAGTCATATCAATGTATTTTTCCAGTTTTCACTCAGTAACAACATTGTTATAATGTCTACGATGCAACATGTTCAGCTGCTGTTGTGTAGCTCAGGGTGGAACATGTCCTTAAAGAAAAGAAGTTGGAGGCACGTACGTATGTGCAGACGGTCAGCTTCCAGCGTTGGGATGGTTTTGTCACCATGGTAACAGCCTTTAAACCCACTCTGTACAAACCGGTGTGAAGAATATTCTGTAGCCTGTTTATACTTTCACCTCCATCAGAGGCGGTTCAGTTAGACCTTGGAGTGGATTTCTGTAAGAATCGGCATCATTTGTCTGAATCCACAGTTAAATATGAATGTTTGATTTGAGCCACGTTGGAGGGTTTTCCAGGATGAACGGTGAGTGCAGATGAGATGACCCTCAAGAAATTAAGCTTTTGTCTCATCGTTCCACACAAGATTTTCTGGATGTCTTTGGGTTCGCCTTGTGAAAAATAAATTTGCTTAGTATAATAAATATTGAAAATGAAGGGGAAAAAAACCAGACAAAACTAACAATATTTAAATTCCTGTCAATGGCAAAAGCACAAATGTTCGATTTCTTGAAACGTTTTTCTTGAGTTTTAGTTTTTTTAACCCCTTAACTGTCACACCTAAAACACTTGAGGTCACCATCGTCCTCATGATGGGACAAATCTTTCTCTTAATTACTGATCTGTTTCTTTAATTTTGAGCCACTTCTGCAAACACCTTGGAATTAGCATGTTGTAAGTTTTGCACGTCGTCATTGCCATTCTGCGCTTGACTAAATTATAACATTTTAGTTGGATGAAAACAATCTGATGCATTTATATTTCATATAGCTTTCTTCTGAAGCATGCAGATAGGTCTTCTTTTCCCAGCTCTCTACACAGTCATTTCTGTATGGAAATACTTACTATCGAAATAGTTTATTTATTTTTTTTGACATTTTAGCTTTTAAAAAGTCAGTAGGAGTCTTCTAACACAATCTGTCAAATTATATTTTTCAGTGAAAATATTTCATTGAAGTTTTCTGTTCCTATGCTGTTTAACATTGATTTTTTATTTGCTTGTTGCTAAATTGTAGAAATTTTGCTTTGCCATAATTTGTTTTCATCACATTTCTCTAATAATTTGAATTATCCTTCCATTGTACATAGAAGCTGCTCCACACTGTAACCACATCAATATATCAACACATGAAGTAAACAGCTTTATATACACTGCATTCATTATTTATGTCATGTACAAAAGGATTAGGACTTGAGTTGGTCCTAATGATCTAATGCAGTAAATCATCGTTCGCATCATTTATTTGAACATATAGTGAAGAAAGTGTGTTTCCTGAAAATATTTTAAAATTCATTGATATGGAAATGTACACAGCAGGGTCAAATGAAGCCAGATTGTCTGTAAAGAAGTGATTCGGCTCTGCTGTGATCCTGGGAGGATCACCCTCTTCCTGTTAATCAAGGTAATTAACTGGCTAATTGTAAAGCGCTTTTACACCAACATTGTGTTTGCGTGTGACACACTTCACGGTGAACTTTTATGTGAAGGAAATGCTTCCGAGTTTTACTCAACGATCCCTCATCAACTGGAAAATTGACTCTGCAAGGTGCTTTTTCCTTTTCTTTTTTCTTTTAATCAGATCATCTGCCTCACACGGAGAACAAGTGGTCAAAGCTCAGCGCTGCTGCTGGGAACCATTACCAAACTGGAACATGCAGGAAATCATTCCAAACAACAGGATCGAGTCCTGCCATGGTGGCTTTAGCAGGCGGCGCCACATGCTTCCCTGATGCAATCAGCCAGGCCGTCTGTTTGTTTACCACTCGGTGTTGTGTGATCGATTGAGTTTGATTGTCCTACTTTACACTCGGGATGGAACCAGAGTGTGTGTAAACTGGATCTGAACAGGGAGGAACCGGATTGATTTGGATTTGTTGTACTTGCATTTGAACGAGAGCCGTTTGTCAAACTGAAATATAAAATGCTATTCTGTACACTGAGCTCCTTTAAATCAAGGCTAAAACCCGTTTACTTAGTTACTTTGATCAATAAGAGGAGGAATAAGGTTGATGGGATTTGACAGAGCTTTTTTTATTAAAATAAATGGCTTCTGTTGCATGATTTTATAGTGTAAAACACTTTGAACTGCCTTATTGCTGAAATGTCTTTTCATAAATGCTGTTCAGATGAATCAACGGGGAAAAAAATCTTCTCTGTCAGATATCAGTGTGATAAATTCTCCTTTCTGCTTCAGGTTTACTGGCCATATCTAGACCCAATTTCTGCTTGACCTGTGGAATCAACTAATCATCTTAAATAAAACCTTTTTGACAACATGAATAGGCCAAAAGCCGGCGAGAGGCGTTACATCAGGCCTCAAACCATGAATTCAGATCTGCATCAGGAAACATGAGAATCTCCAGCTGTCAGTTTGTGACTTTCATCCAGTTAAAATGTTTTGACCTTAAACATGCATTTGAATGAACGAGTTACATTTAATTTCCCTCAGGGAAATTAAATTAAATTGAATTGATTAAACATGCCACAGATGCCTGACCATCAAGCAAATAATTCTGGCCCGGCTGCATTTCTGTCTGATCTCTATTCCTACATCAGTTCTTGGTGTTTTTTTGAGGGAGATTCTGTTCCGTCTTCTCAAACCTCAGAGCCACGTTCTGGATGTTCCTTCCTGTTAAAGGGGAGTTTTTCCCTCTTTGCTGTTGCTATATATAGTTCGCTGTTAAGTCATCGACTTAATGCAAGCAATTGTCTACTGCCGCTTCGTCCAGGAGTGAATACTGCAAGTCGATGCCCTGCTGGGTTTTTCCACTAATCTGAAGCTAAAGGCATTGTTTGATAACCAAGATCAATTGTGTGAATGAATTAAAATAACTTTTGTAAGGGGCCTTGAGAAGAGATTTGTTGTGAATTGGTGCTAAATAAATGAACTGTTCATTTAGACATAGGAGCTGAAAAAAGACTAGAAACTCTCATGCAAATGATATGGAAAGGTTTTTATATAATAAAACCTTTTGATTATAATTAATTCTGACATAGAGGATCTTGTGCATAAGGATGGGATATTCTTTGTACGCCTGCGCTGGCTTTTAGGTTTCTTCAGTGGAACTTGTTACTGTAGAAATATGGCAGTTATGGCAGCATTTATATGGAGAAGATGCAGATTGAAAGAATTGTGTGTGTGTGATTTTTTTTTTCTTGGTGTCCTGAAAATGTACAAACTATTAAAGAAACAATCAAGCACACTGGCCTACATTTTGAATTGATTTTGACTAAGCTGACCCAATCATGTAAAGATGCAGATTCATTAATATTCCAGTAGACAGATGAACATTTTCTTTTCTCTGTATCAAAGAAAATCAGAGGATGATCACAGAAGGTTCTTCCCTCGCTGTGTGAATGTAGAGAGCGGTGATGAGCTTTGATGCCGTTCAGCACTGGAGCTTCGTTTCCCTGCAAACCAAACAAGGACGGAGCCGGGTCACGGAAAACCAGTATCATTTTAATAATTACACATATTTACAAGGATGTGGTGAAGCAACGGTAAGCAGATTGACCCAGCATTATATTTAATAAAAATCGTGGTCTTGTTTCATTCATTTTTCAGTCATTCTTTAAAGTGTTCTGACGTTTGGATTCAAGGACTTCCAGTTCATCCGTTGGTCCCTCAGAAAACATGTTATCTGATGTACAAAAAGCTCAACGAAATCGTTTAGGACATGCAGCGAAACAGGTGGAGTTCAACAAGGAGGCTTCCTCTGATGGTGGAAACCCAAGCACTTCGTTATCTATCCGATCCCACCCTGCAGATTGTTAAGATTCAGAGTCAAGGTGAGCTAATTAATCCTATTATGTCGTTATCAAATTAGCACAGGTCACAGTTCATCTCGTAATTCCCGGCCCACAGAGAGCCCCCCCCTCTCCCCCGAGGAGATCGACCTCCATCCTCAGAGCTGATATTCACAGATCATTACGGGGTTCCTGAACACAACAGAAGTCTGGGAAAAGAAGATGGAAGAACCTGGGTGTTTCCAGACATTTCTGTATTAAAAAAAAAAAAGCTCAAACTTAAATCCCCAACTTAGTAGATCATGTATAAAAATTAACTAGATGCATTAGCCACTCCAGTTGTTTTTCTTCAACAGAAGAATCATTCATTATCCGTCTCAGGAAAGCAGTCTGTGCTTTTTATGTTCAAAGGAAATATTTGCAGCGCGAGCGAAACGAACGTCTGAACCTGAAAATGCGACATATTGTCAATGTTGTGATCCCAGCTCAAAGCTCCTGTTTCCAGAAATGTCAGCTGTGAGAGTGGCTGTACGTGGATGGGCTAAAAGCCGGATAACCTTCAAACTTCGAAGCGTGTGCCGCCGCCGAGCTGCAGGAGGAGGCTGGGCTCTGGACCACGAGGAAGGCTCGGTGTAGAACTGACACGTCTTCCACCGTCCAACTAGATCAATGATGCGATCAGACTCAGGCAGAAGGACCTTCACAAAAAACCAAAGGCCTGTTGCACAGACTGATGCATTTACATCACACAGGAATCAAACGTTGAAGAGACAGCTCATGCAAATGATCCAACCAAGCTGGGCCTTGGTTTACCTTCCCAACCCATCTCCTCTCTCTAGTGTCCAGCAGAACGCCACGGAGTTATCCGTCTGGTCTTCCTCCTGACTCCGCACACAGCCAGTGGAGTTAGAGGTCCAATCTTGAGAAGAGTGTGAAAGGTTTAGGTCAAAGAGCAGAGTGAGGCCGATCTATGAGTACGGTCTCAATGTTCAGGAATGCTGACTTTGTTCATTCAGGGCTCAACGGGTTCTAAGCTTCGCGGATCAGCTCAGGTCCAGATGCAGACAGAGGATATAGACTGTAACTGAACAGAGTGAGCCTGTCTGGAAGTGTGACAAGCTCACTGTCACATTTCCAGACATTTCACTTCTACTTCCACAACCAGTTCTGGTCAGTTTAACTCATTTGGGTGACAGAACCGGTTGTCTGTAAGGCAGAACCCAGCCAGCCTGCAGGGGAAGCTCAGATCCGGTATCTTGTGATTATGGTCATGATTCGTTTCTCCTGACAGCGGTGACAGTCGTGGCAGAGCGTGGAGCTGGGTTTGGTGGTTTTTGGCTCGGCCTTTCTTCACCACAACAGATCGGAGCAGCGGCGGCAGTACTGCAGGCTCCACCAGTCCATCTTCTGCTCCATCCTATCAGAACTCTCTGGTAACAGCTTGGGTCATCGTTCATTTAATTCTACCCAGTTTGGTGAGCGAGACCTGTGATCCAAACTGTGTCTGGCTGAAGGGACGACACTGATACCAAACAGTCATCAGCTAACACAACAAGGTTAAACCGTCAGACGTTCATCTCTTGAAACCTTCTGCTGGTGTTCAATGGTCCACTGTGGATCCAAAGCCCAGCTGTCTGAGGCTCTGAACTGAAACTACATCCAGCAAAGCCAACCTCGGTTTGGAGATGGAGACACATGGCGTCTCACTGTGGAAGTTAGAACCAGTCGAGTGCGGATGCTTCTGTCCAGCTACTGGCAGGACGTGGGACTCTGGGGATGGCGTCTTTTCAGACATTAAAGACTCAACAAGCTCTCCATGTGTCCTGATCCTGTTATAGACAATCATCGCTGAGACGTTTTAACACTGAAAACAAGAGGATTGGACTGATCGGCTGGAGCCGGTGGGCGGAGAAGGTCCAGGAGGAGCAATCAGAGACAGAATTCATTTGATCTTTGAGGCACTTTTTAAATAAAAACTACTCTCTCAGACAGAGTCCCATGTTTAGTTAGAGACAATCAGAGAAGATTAAAAAAAAAAAAAAAAGAGAGAACATTTTGCGGTTGAGAATGAGAATGTGCCAGTCGCATCAACAAAAGGCGTCAATTTTGGATTTGTCACCTACATCGTAACAAGCAATAACCCGATTCTTTACGTTGTCGCTGTACATTCTTGCTTGGTCCGAGGCGTGGCCTCGTCTACGAGACAGAAAAACAGAAATGGGGAGCAGGTGCACCTAACGTCGTCTGAAGCTCTGGGTCAGAACTCTGGTCTTCATCCTGGGACGGGTTGAAATGTCTTCATGATGGCAGGCACAGAATGACACACTTCTGCTCTGAAATGACAAAGCCGGTCATGCTTTGACTCGAGGATGGAAATAAGCTGAAAAAGAAACAGGAGAGGAGAACGGAAGGGTAGGGAATGTTCCCGGAGTCCACGGCTTGTTTTCCACTTACAAACCACATAGACAGCAGAGTCTGCTGCTCAACAAAACAATCCAAAAGTCCAGGAAGGAAACTCTCCTGTCCCCCTGCCCGCGTCGCCTTCATGACCGGTGCGGCGAGTTCATCCTCCTCCTCCTCCTCCTCGCCTTCCACTGTTGGCTTGTGTTGGTTTTATTTTTGGCTAAGACGGCAGCTTGGACAGACAGAAGGTGGGCGACAGAGGAAGCTGCTCTCTCCTTCATACAGACTCCTCTGTGGATAGCAGCAGGGGGTTGATGTATTCGAATCCCTCAAACTCTGACTGGTCTATTCTCTTGATGACGTCCCTGAGGAGGAGAAGGAGAGAAAAAAAAAAAAAAACCTGTTAGAGTTGTTCCAGTACAAACAAATCACCTGGCTCTCTTTGGATTTTATTCTGCCAATCTGAACATCAAAACCCGGTAGCCTGCAATTGGAAATATGTCTTGTCTCACAGAAAAAACTTTTTTTATATCGTGATATAAAAGTTTATGCATCTCGTTAAAATGCTTTATTGTTGGGATATAAATAATAAAATGTAATTTCTAAGCTTTCTTGACCTTTAATGTGATATTTGTCCTGAACAATTTGTCTGAAAACTCTACTAGTGTAAAAAAAAAAAAAAAAATCCAATACATTGTTGAAGCATTATGGCAGGCAGCATTCAACTTACCAAAGTGGTAATATTTACTGTTGTACTCTGTAAAAGTTCTCTAAATCAGTCAGATTGGGAGAAGGTCTCAGGTTCAACATCACGAGATGTTTGATATTTTATCAGATTTAGTTCTGAACTCCGGCTCGGTCAAAACTTCCTTCCTTAGTCATTTTTAGATTTGACTGTTTGCCTGGACAGTCGTACTGTGGAGCAGGAAAATAAAATCAAACTTTCAATTTCTAGAACTGCTCATCATTTCATCCACCTTAACAAAACCCTGGTTTGATTAGAATCAAGTAAGCCCACAGCACGCTGCGGTCACCACGGAGACGGAGTCAGGTGCGTCCTTAAACTTTTTTGTTGTTGTTGTTATTTAGCCTGTTGAGATCACACAGAGTCGGTGTCTTTGGTCACCAGAAACTATCTTTTTTTTTTCTTTAACCGGGTTCTGAATGCCGGTTTCATGTTTCCATGGAGCCATGATGACATCATAGCTCCCTCTCTCTCTCTATCCCCGCATGCGCCTCGCTCTCTCAAACAACAAACACGCTGTTGTCTAGGCCTGCCAGAATAATCAATAAATCAATTAATCGCATGATAAATTAAAACAAATGTAATAATTTTGATTGGCATGATTACTTTAATCCCAACAGCTTACTGACTCTATGTCATCATAATGGGGAGTTTTCCTCATTGCTGCTCATCCAGTCGGGAGCATATGGACTGCAGGCAGATCTTCATTTCACTGCTACAAACTGTATTCACATTCTGGATTCCCCAAGTCAAAGGAGAAGCCAAACTGGTTTGAAATCGACAGCAAGGACTTCATAATGGTGCTTGATTTGCAGCGCAGGTGTAAACTGAACAAGCCGCTCTTCTTTATTGTCTCTCAGCATCTGTGTGCGGTTCGAGCCCGAACCTGCTCTGCTGCACCCTGATGGGGCCCATTCTTTCAGCTCACTTCAGAACAAAAGCCATGAATTTCCTCCTCAGGCAGCAAAATAAAAAGCATTTTTAATTATTTTTTTTTGGTTTATTTTTCTGAGAATATTTCTGCTAATAACAAAAGCGTCATCGCAGGTAAATGAAGTGGAACCCTATACATAGAGAGTGAGGAGTAGCAGAGTAAAAATAAATGGACTCCCTTAGCAACGCTGCTGCTTTCTTCTTCTGTAGCAACAGGGTGTTTACTCATCTGTGTGTGTGCTGGGGGTCGAAGGAGAGACGAAACCCAAAAAGGAGGCCTCCTGCTAGAAAGGCTGGGAGGCTTTCTCCCTCCAGACACTGAGCGGGGCGGGGGCTTTGAAGTTAAAACAAAAGGTACGCCGAGTGGTCCACCAGGTGGGTGGGAGTCTCCCGTTAAGGGCCACCAGCGGCGTCCAACAGGTTGCCCGTCCCACCCACACGGAGCACTGGGACAAGTGAATAAAACACTACAGTGTCTTTCCTCGAGTGTGCCGAGTGGAATATTGATGAAGCAAATATTTTTCTTCCGTCTGATCTCGTGTGAAGTGCCGCGAGCGTAGGAGGAGGTCGGCCAGCGAGACAACAATCGGATTTAGAGCACGGAGGACTTTCTGAAAGGCGGAGAGAGACGGAGCAACAGAGAGGGACACAAAAGCAGAGAGGAGACGCTCCGGGAGGGGACCAAAACAAACACTGCATTCTTCTCTTCCAGGCCAGGAGGAGCTGAAAGCATTGCCAGATGCAGAGAGAGGAGCGCGCTGAGGGAGGAGGAGGACCGGGGAGGCTGGACGCCACTCAAACCAACACTTTACGGTGTAAACTCAGAGTGACCGGGGGGGACAGACTGTGGCATGGAGGCGAGCACAATCACGAGTCTGAGTAGCTTTACCAAAAACTACCAGACGATTCGCTTCCTAGAGTCACAAAACTGTTCATTTGAGACGGTTTTATTTAAGCCGTTTACAACAAAGGCCATGTCTAATTAAGAAAAGGTCAGATTTTATGGGTTAGACTATTCTCTGGATCTTTACTAATGATGGAAGACAGACGGTTTTCCTGCCACGATGTTAACACCTCATTACAAAAACGACCACTGCAGGATTTTTCCCCAGAGAGAAAAAAATCAGCAGTACTTCTACATGTTGGTCTTTTCGCTGCATCCGCCTGTGTTCTCTCAGTGAGGAGGGATTGCTGAGTCAAAGTGAAACAGAGTGATGCATGGGAACAGTTTGGAATGGTCCTGAACAGAAGGAACAGTTCAACCTGGTTAGGAATGGTTCGGAACGACAGGTAACAGTATGGCATGTTTCAGATTGGTTGGGAACAGTTAGGAGTGGTTTGGGACAATAGTAATGGTTCGGAAAGGTTTAGAATGGCTGGGAACAGTTCAGAATGGTTTGTACTGGTTCAGGACGGATCAGAATGGTTTGGAGCGATTCGGGACGGTTCAGAACCCTGTAGAACCCGTCAGGAGGACAGCGGGGCCAGCCTGCTCTTTAAAACATGGCTGCAGCTCATTTAGATGGGCAGACAAATTAAATTACCAGCACATATCATTCAGATTGAGGTCCAGACTTTTACTAGGCCATTGTAGCACAGATTTTAATTTTGTCCATTCTAGTGTGGATTTGCTGGGCGTGGGGAGGGGAGACTCTGACACCCAGCCAGCAATCTGAGACCTGTAGAGTCTGAAGTAGACCTGTAGAGTCTGAAGTAGACCTGTAGAGTCTGATCTAGTTTCTCTGAGCACTGCCTGTTCTCAACCTGCTGTTAAAAAAATCACCTTGTAGGTTTTCCTTCTAAAGAACTGTGTTCATTGAATAAACCTCCTCTGGTTGATGGCAGCAACAGTTGTTTCTTTAGGATCACTGCTCATGTGTCTCCTATTTGACTTGGTGTTCACCCCCCCACACACACACACACACCCACAGAGCGTACTGCTGCTCCAGAGCAACACACTGCCCACATCCCTGCTGTTACTCAGGCCTTCTCACTCGCTGATGATTCAGCAAGAAAATCAATTCCATATTATTAGCAGCATGTGCTTTCTGCTTTCTCTCTTACCTCTATGGAAGCAGTAAAGGTGACCCATCGGCAGTAATGGATCAATATATTACAAAAGGCAGCAGTTTCTCAAACGCTCCAAACATTAGACTTCACGTTGTTTGTCGGATTCAGATCATAAAAGCCAGCAATAAGCTCAGACATGGATCAGCATTGGGTTACACAATCTGAGAACAACATCCAAGAGGAACAGTAGGAGATTTACCGCCACCCCCAGCCGTACATATGGATCAGTCAGGGAACCCAGAGGAACATTCCTGCTGATAAAACCTTCGACTGGAGTTGGCCAACCTGAACATGTTGACCAACTGCTGGACTGCGGCGCAAAACTTTTCACAGCTGAGTTCCTGTTGATCGTAAAACGGTATGAACACAACAGGCTCCTAAAGACTCTGCTGGGACTTCTTGAGGCGAGAACAGACTGTAACATGCTGCAATATAAGAAGAATGGATGGATGGGAGGAGGGCTGGGGGAGGACGGGGGTAGCTGGCAGACTGGTCATCAGTGAGCAGTGATGACCCTCACTACAGCTGGCTGTCATACACACCACCTGGACCAGGGACAGAGGACACAAAATGTGCTTTCCTTGGCAGTAGCTGAGACAGCCATTTTCTCCCAGACAGAGCTCAGAGCTGGCACAAAGACCCCTCCGCCACCTCCCTGAGCCCCCACCATGCAGGCGTGGGCCACCAGCAATCCTGGCTTTTAATGTAGCAATGTAAATCTCTAACATGGAGGGCTTACACTCCTCTCTCCCCACACAGCTTTCACTTTTCTTTCTTCTCGTGCCAAGCCCATCATGAGTGGGAGCGCGAGGAGACTGAAGTGCTTTTTGCATCACCCCCTCCTAGCGGGAGTGGGCGACGCCAGCCCCTCTCCTTGGTATCAGAGGGAAGAGAAAGGGAAGGGGAGACAAAGTGCGAGACGCAGGAAAAGATGCGTGGGTCTTTTATTTTCTCCTCTCTTTTTTTGCTAATTTGCCTTTCATACGCAGGAGAGCAGAGAGGGATTCTGGGGGATGTGAGGAGCGAAGCTCATGTGACTCCATCAAACAGCCTCCGCCTGAAACGGTGCTGCAGGCCACCATGTCCTGCACCGTCGTCTGATGTGTTGTTTGAGGCCGAGCTAATGTCTCCACTCCTGAACCAGCAGGCGCTCCACACAGACACACACACACACACGCAGGTCTGTGACAGACTCCCCTCATCACACCCTGTCACAACAAGGGGCGGAGCTTCGGCGCCACCCCGCTGCAGCTTTTTTAATGAGCTCTGAAGTCTGACAAGCAAAGCGGAACCTTCAGACTGAAGGAGTCGCGGCGTGACATTAGTTCAGTGCCACCTCACAGGACCGGAGGAAGTTCATGTTGCTCCAGCTGAAGATGAATATAATGAGGATCCAGGATGGGCAGGTGGTGGCAGCACAGCAAGGGGCGATTTTACAGGTCACATATCTGAGCTGTGATATTCATATCTCAAATATGCTGCTAAGAGATTTAAACAAACCTAAATACTGAAACTGAAAATAATCTGGCATCAATCTGCACATCTACTGTCTTCCTACGAAGAGAAGACAAACAGCAGAAATCGTCAATAATCTGATCAGCCTACAGACTGCTGCAGAGTCCTCCTCTCCTTTGTAATAGCAGACTTTCAGTTAGCGCTAGAGTTTATTCAATTCGAAATACTTTATTGGATCAAAAGAGTCATGGTTTAAAGACTCATTGTAGATGGCGATGCTAACCCAGCACTTCTTATTTTTTCCTGTAGAAAGCTCACCTGGCTCGGTCTGATGATGAAGGGTCTGCTCTGTGCTCATCCTGTGTGTGGCGACACATGGCTGTGCTCACGTTTCTCCCCGCTGTCGCCGTGTGCAGGCTCAGGAGGACAGACTTAGAAAACTAACATACATCTGGATCTGGATGTTCTTTTTCTAGAACTGCATCAGATTTGACTATAGAATTCAATCTCAATTGAAATTATATGAATTTAATTAGCTTCAAGTGGATCAAGTCGGATCAGTTTTTCTTACAAAGCCTCAACATGTTCATTGTGAATCAACACCCCAAACAGTAGATGAGTAGTAAAACGTTAAAAGACCAGCTGGTATGAGATGATGATTAAGTTCAGAGTAGACTCTGAGACGTTTGATTAGTTTGAGTGCAGAGCATGCGTTGTTGATGCTGTTTCTTCTTCTTTAGCTCCGCTAGGTTGGATGGAGGCGTCGGTCAGTCATGTTCACTCCTCTCCAGAGATGTCCAGTCAGATTTAAGTCTGGACTCTGCCTGCTTCATTTCAGCCACGTGTCTTGGGGTTGCTGTCCCGACCCGTTGTCTCAGACTAAGGTCAGGATGCTGCAGCAGGCTTTCATCCTGGGTGTCTCTGACATTTCTGCGTTCATTTTTTTCTCCGTCCTGGCTAGTCTGCGACTTCCCCAGCATGATTCTAACACCACCATGCCTCACTGTAGGGACGGTAATGATCTGGAGATGAGCTGTACCTGGTTTCCTTCACACCAAATAGCTCAGCCTTTGTCTCATCAGACCAGAGCATCTTGTTCCTCCTGGTCAAAGTCCTTCAGGTTCCTTTAGGTAAGCTCCAGATTTCTCCCTCAAGATGATGCATTCTCAAAGGTCTACAGACTGCTCCTACGATTTAATGTTCGGTGTTTGACCTCTGACTTGGTGTATGTCTTTCTAAATCAAGACCAATCACCTGAATTTCAGTGGAAGCAGCACAGAGTGAAGCTTCATAGCAAAGGGTGTGAATACTTACATAATTGATCTTCTTATTTTAATAAATTTGCAAAAATCTCAAAAACTTCTTCCGCACTGTCATAACGGGGTATTTGTGTCTAGAATATTGAGGAAAGAGTTTGATTGGAAACCTTTTGGAATAAGGCTGGAGCATAAAACGTGGAAAAAGTGAAGTGCCGTGAATACTTTCCAAATGACCTGCATCCGAGAGTTTGAACTAAAGATGTTAAATGCAGTTGCAGTCCCGTTAAAAACGGAATTGGCCCTTTAGTTTTGTGTAGCTAGAAAGGTCACCTTAGAGTCCGACGGACGAACAGTTTTCTAGATCATCGAGAATTTCAAGGTGAAGTTCGGCTGGATTGGAGATCTGGAGAAAGCAAAGGGGGGAGAGCCACAAGGCGTCCTGGTTTGTGCCGGCAGCAACACGTACAGATCCAGCCCAAGGTGTGGAGATTCTTCTCATCCCACTTCTACCCAACAACCATGAATAGAGGGATGAAAACATCCACCTAGTGCAACTTGGTCCAGCAACCCAGAAGCAATGTGGAGATGATCTGCTGATGTTTTTCCACAACTTCGAGCAGCATAAAGGAGCTAGAAGATCAGAACAGAGACAAATTGGAAACGAGGCCAGAAAGTCCTGTTTGTAAGAACCCGGTAGAGCATCAGGAGGCAGAAGACTGGGATCAGCTCTGAGATAAGAACTAGAACCTCAACAGGTTCTAGAACCGCTGCAGTCCAGTTCTTTCTAGATGTTCACGGTCCTACAGAATATGCTTCAACAAAACAGAGTTTCATTCCTGTTTAATATTAAACTGTCAAGCCTTATTAAAATGTGCATTTCTTCCTGCTTATGAGAGGCCTGTTTTTTAAAGTGTATTATACATAGCGGGTATTGAATTTTCAGTCCGTCTGTTTTTGAGCAGCTGCTTTGTTCAGAGATTGATGGAAAAAAAAAAAAAACAGTCCAATAAATGCTTTGCAGGAGAAGTTTAAATGCTGGAGCCTGAACAATCAATCCTGCATGGATTTATAGAGAAATCTTGTCTAACAAAAGCCTGGTATCTGTTGGCAGGCCTTATTAAAGGCGTATGGAAGCTGTTTCTAATGGCACAGAGGAAAACAGGCCGAGCTTGTGTCTTCGTGCTGCGTCTGCAGACGATCCCCAGCAGCAGAGCGCGACTCATGTCTGTTGTCGTGCCAGATATCCTCAGCCTCTTTTCTCTCGAAAAGTCAAATCTTAAACAAGAGCTCCTGTCAGGCCCTAAAAGCTCCATGCTGGTGTTAATCAAGACTATGTCCCTGATGGATAAAGACATCAGCCTGGGAACCCCGTGGGGGATGTTTTGCTGTATTTGATGAGAAAGTCCTGTGGGAAGACGGAACAGCATGCAGCACTGGAGTGAAGGTAAGACGGGAGGTGCTTCTACACGTTCACCACGGATGGAGGGAACATGCCACCCCCCGCCACCACCTCCCATGAAGCCCCCTCCTCCTACCTCCCAGACTCACTGTGTGTGCTGTTGTTAACAGAAGGTATTCATCATCTTTATTCATGTCTAAAGGGGTAAGTTTTACCCGACAGGAACACTGTGACATGTCCAGATGATGTGCTGCAGCAATACGTGTTGCTACGGTAACAATGATGCAGAGCTTCACAGTGATACCTGAATAAAAGTGGATTCCATCCATCCATCTGTCCATCCATTCATCAAAACTGACCACTAAACTAGATTGAGCCGCTCAATTTGTTTCTTAGAAATTAGTTGATAAAAGAAAATGCTCTGGTGAGATTCCAGAAATCAAGCCTACCGGTTTAACTGAGGAGAATTGTCCAGGATGAGTTAGTGGAAGATGACGTCTCTGATCTACCACCAGTGTTGTCTTGTCTTGTGTTCAAGTGAGAATGTTCCAGAAGGAGCTACTGCCTCCATTAATCCTTTACTTTTTCCCTTTTTAGAAGAAACTCCTGGATTGGTGCTCCTGTGTTTTTATAGTTTGTGCTCAAGCCCCTGTCGGTATCACGGTATTGCCACATGCATGCTCACCATTGCTGTAAAGTAAACCACTGAATGAAACTGACTGCCCATAGTAGCTGCATGCTTGCTCCAGAGGAGGGATTGCTGTGATGTAATTTGAGGTATTTTCTTAGATGGAATTTTTAAAGCAATAACTGCCTCAACTTGACTGCTTATCGCACTAAAACGAAACTGAAAAATTTGTAAGTGACTTCATACACGTTTATATCATTACATACTTCTGCACATGAACTGCTTCTATCTGCCTTACAAAGTGCCTAGAGATGACATTTTTTGTGAATTGGCACCATGTCATTAAAGTGAGCTGAAATCTTCCTGGTGTCAGTAAATGGCGCTTTGATTGGGAATGACTGAAAGTTATAAACCGAATAACTTCTTTATGCAGAGAAGAGTCAACATCCATAAATCTGTTGCTGTGTGGACCTATTAATTCCCCTCTCTCACACTAATCACATCCATAGACTATAAAATGATTAAAACAGACATATTCTTCTGAATTGTTTCTGCCCCCCAGCTGATAGATGATAGATGCGACAAATTGCAAAGAACAAATACGTAAGGGGAGCAGTACGTTTTCACAGCGCTGGACGGCATTAGTTAGAACTACAAACACTTCATATGAGCAGAGAAGAAGCAGTACTCACTCATCGTCTGGTGTTAGCTGCACTGGTTCGTTGGTAAACTGCGTGTCGAAATTTTCCAAGCCGTACTCATCAGAGATTTGAGGTTTGAAGGGCGCCGTCATCTCCTTCTTTTCCAGCTGAAGAAAAACAAACCCATTAACATGTGTCATCACCGTGGGCCACAACAGTTTTTCTCTTCAGAGCTACGGAGTGGTGGCCATGGAGAGAAGAACAAACAGCCTGTGTCAAAACACAGCTAATGACTGTGTTGATTTGTTCTTAATTCGCTGTTTGTCTTTGGTTTTCCTCTCTTTTTCCTGTGCTGCCGTTTTTAAAGTTTTCAGTGGAGTTTCAGAGACTGGCGACGTGTTGTGAGCCGGGTCGGTCCCGGAGGCATGCAGCTTTGGATGCGTGTTTGAAAGGTTTCATTGTTTTTGTCCCAGTAGCTCCGTCTCCCTGCTTCACACTGCACTGTCACTAACGCTGGCTCTGTGTGACAGATTGCTGCACAGCAAAGAACATGATGCAACCACGGGCCACTGTCGCCACATGCTCATTCAACAGGAAGTCGGTGACTTGATTTAATCTGCTGGATTTTCTAAAGTCATATGACTTTGAAATGATCTGTACAGTATGAATGGACTACAAATTTCTGAATACAGAGGGATTTTTTATTTGTTTTGCAAACTGCCTCGAGGAAGTAGTTGTGGCAAACTGGAACAATTTGCTTGTTATTATTGTGCTTAAAATGTGGCATGACCTTGGCATTTCAGGCATGTCAAACTGAGAAGATGGTTGTCTACAAGTGCCAGGGGGTATTCTCTATAAAAATGACATCTTAAGTCTACATCCTAATTGTCTGACAGACTTTATTAAATTCAGACTGACTGTTGGAGCGGTGAGAATGGTGGAAGGTCCCAGCAGCCCCAGGGAACAGAGGAACAGGGTGCTGATCCACCCCGACCCAGACACACCACCATGACGGTTTAGGATAGTAAGTATGGATGGCGGACAAACCGCTTCTCTGGAACGGTAAGTTCTGTCTCCACCATTAGTACATTGAGCAGCACATACATGAGCATAACTGACAGCACTAAGACCCTCCTCTTGGCCCTGATTGTTCCTGACTGGGAGTGCTGCATTTCTTCAGACACGCTGGGAGGAAGGAGAGGAGCAGATTATCAGCCTCATATTACACAACATAGTAACAGTTTTAACTAGTATAAATCCCCAAATGTGAGATCTTTATCTGGCTTTGTGTAAGATTTATATAACTATATAAATCTTATGATTTATAAATTCACATAAATTCATATTTGGAGACCGTATCAATGATCCTATATTTATACTTAATAGCTACGAAGGCCTGTCACACTTTTTAGATTCTTATTAGGATAAGATATTGCAACCTATATTGTAACCTCTTTCTGTATTTCAATACAACCAAGTGCCCAGGGAATTATGAGTAAATTTAGTCCCTGTGGATTGAGCTGCTGTTGTTTTCCTTCAGAAAACGACAACAGCAAGTATAGAAAGGATGTGAAGGATTTCTTCACCCTTTTTCTAAACACTCAGTGCTAGTTAATCTTCTTTTTGCCTAGTGCTGAAATAGTCCCAGAAATATTTATCCTTCATTTCTGTCATCAAAACTGATTGTGTTTTGTGACAGATTGTCCTTGCCCCCTGCTGATAAAGCAGAGACTCAAAGCCTCTGTGTGATTGAGAACGTCTATAAAAAAAAAAAAAGAGAGAGAGAGTGGAAGCGTTACTGTTGCATCTGCGGTGAACACAAGTTTTGTGTTCGACTCGAGGCACGTCTGAGGAAAGGAAAATACCCTCGCACATGTTAGGTGGGTTAAGCAAACACCGAGCCCAAAAATAAATACTGTTCTGTTCAGTCCACCTGGGCCTTTCCACATGCTCAGATGTGCTGCAGTGAAAACAGGGGGATTCTTTTTGCGGCAGTGATGGCAAGAGGATAGAAAAACAACAAAATGCTGAATGTAGAGGCAGCAGAATAATTGAGCTGGAGTGATTCAGCTGGGAGAATTTTTGTCTGCTGTGTTTCCATGGTTTCACATCAGTAACTCACCCTTTTAAATGTGAGGCTGAGGACATTTTCCTAGAACACAAACAGGTACAATGTTTCCTTCTTCATGCGGTTTGGGAGGGTTTGTTAAGTCTTAGCAGGCGGACTAAACCTGACTGGACGACTGAACCTTACTTTAAGCTTATTTTGGTAATGATATAGTGAGGGGGGGTTTTTGTCGTATCTGATCAGTTAATGCACACTGAAGATTACACATTGATCATATCAAAAAGCACAAAATAATCTATGTGGTGCTAAATTCAGCAAGTGAATCATGGCTCAAGTTTGTTGCAAGTTGTTGCAAGTCTGTGCACATTACAGCAGAAGTGTGCAACAGATTCAGGTCGTCTGTGCAAACCTCAATTCAACAAGGCCAAAAGCAGGAAGCATAGCCGGATGTCCGTCAAGCCCTGGGGCAACACTTGACAGGAAGCGGTTGGTTAATACATGAACATGGATTGAGTTAAGCTGGGAACAAGCTGCCAGCCAACAGTTACCCCCCGCATCCACAAACAAAACCAATGACCAAACTAAATACAAGAACTACCAAGTCCTCTGGACACCAGCTCCTCACAGAGGGCCAGAAAAACTGCAGACTTGGACACATTAGTCAAAGCACCATGCAGTCTGCACCTGTTCACTGTCCCCACGTGCTTGCTCAGGAGGAAGAATGACTTTGTCCAATGGGCTGGGCTTCTTTACAAACATTACTTTGATCACTCTTGTGTTGCACTTAAAATATGATTAGATGGTCTGTGACTCAGTCCTATTTGTCTATATCAGCCTTGTGTAAAGTATGAGCTCCAGTCCAGATCTGGGTCCAGCTGCCACCCAGAAAATTGGACAAAGTAAAATGAGAATTTTTGTATTTTGCACATCTGATCTAACAAAACGTGATGTTATAAGAATCCAAGCTTCACAGAAACCAGGACTCATTGAAAGAGAAGTGAAAAGGTCAGTCTTTTTGTGATGTCTCTTGTTTGTCCCACTTAGATCTATAGTTGAGAGAGAGAGGCCTGAACACAGCAGCACACTGCAACGCTGCCCATCAACTACAATCTGACGTACAAAGCAAAGGGATTCACTTAGGAAGCTTTCCCCACACAAACATAATTAGAATTGGTGTAAAAAGAAGTTGATATAGGAGTTCAACATACAGTAAGTATGTTGAACTCCTATCTCCAACAGAGATATTGAATGTTTTTATAACATTCAATGTGTACTATACTAATAGGGGTTTCCAGAGAAAGCCCTACTAGTTTATGTAAAGCACTTTGAACCGCCTTGTTCCTGAAAATGTGCTATATAAATAAAATGACCTTGTATTACCTAACATCTACAACAGCAAAGATCTTCCAGTGAGCGAGACAGACTTTCTCTAGCTGCTTGTGCCAAGTCACTTCCAGTTATTCCTTGTTGTGTGATGAGTTAAAGACTTGAGCAAGACTCAGGTCTGTAGGACATAAGTCTAAGTTAGGTGTGAAATCTTATTTTTGCGACTTAAGTGTGACTCATGTCGGAGTCTAACGCTTGAGTCACCCGCATTGCTGAATCCTAATATAACCCCTGGTGCTGATAAAGCTGTTTTTCTTTTTGTTTGTTTGTTTGAACATGATCTGTGCTGTTGAACTGTCACTATACAGAGTCTCTGTGCTGCAGATGAAGTCATTCCCACTTCACTGTTCCTGACAGCAGTAGTGCAGAGAGACTGACTGTTCTGTGACTAAAACGACGGGTGGCAAATAAAGGTAGGGGCACAAAGGGTTGTCATATTCTACTGCAGGCACAAACCAACAAACATCTCCAGATGTTTGTGGAAATATCTTTATAGGTTTATGTTTATTTTAACTACACCATTCTGATAACGGCAACTGAGCAGATACTTTTTTTGTGTGTGTCTCTCAGCTCGTCTGGAGGGAATGTTCCAGGCCAAGTCATCAGAAGGCAGTTTGCGCTAGTTAGCACTCATGTGGGTTAATGGGTACCTCTTCCTGAATTAATTAATTTTTTTAATGAACTCACTTGTGGGCCGGACCGAAATCAACATCATCAGCAAGCATGGATCTGAGGTACCAATGTGCCTCAGATCATCATCATCTGGTGGCAGAAATGTAATATAATAATCTTAATTATGCTGTCAATTTAATCATCTGAAAATCATTTACGTTTATTTTTACTTCAAAATTTGTTGTTTAGTGAGGATGGAATTCTGCCTCAAAGTCTAACATGCTGTTACATTTCTATGTGGTGATCATGGGCTACATCATGGTAGCCCAGGATGGAAAAACTCACTAAATCTGATAAATTTCTGTGCACAAATTTCATGTAAGTGTTAATTTCTACTATTGCTGACTAACCTTTTTATAACACAAGCAATACCTTCTACCCAGTCCCCATGCACCCCCCCCCCCCCCCCCCCCCCCCCCCCCCCCCCCCCCCCCCCCCCCCCCCCCACCCACCACCCAACCCCCCCCCAAAAAACACAACACACAACCCAAAAAACCCCAA
>CAEFZY010058160.1:0-11778 GCA_903066815.1 Brachyrhaphis roseni
TGAGAACGTGCCTGGTATGTTAACATAACATATTAAGAGTTATTCAGATAACTATAGCATAAATAACATGCTAACAAGATTACCAAACCATCCGTGTCACTCCAAATCACTAAACGCAATGAAATCTTCGTCCCCTGTGTCACTTGTAAACATCTCGGCTAACGCCGAAGGTAGAATAATACAGGCCTATAGCGCCCTCTAGCGGTTTAGTGTGAAAATAACATGTGATATAATATAATGATGTGTAAATTTCTACACATAAGTCGCTCCGGAGTATAAGTGCACCCCCAGCCAAACTATGAAAAAAACTGCGACTTATAGTCCGGAAAATACGGTATATGGAAATGGTGTGTACAATCCGGGCACCAGGCAGAGCTCATTGACTTCAGTTAAACAAGCCACCAATGAAGTTCAGTTCCCTGGATGAAAGTTGTCAAAGAACTTCCACCATCAAATTCTGACACGCAAAAACTATTTTTCTTCTTTGCAAAATTATCATCTTATTGTTATTCTTCAAGAACAGAACAGGTTTCCATCTCTCTCTTTTTTTTTATTTTCCTCCTGTGGTTTTACTTTAGGATCCCAATCTCTGCAATTTGCTTGTTTCTTTTTTGGACTCCATAAGGATTGTCCAAAGCCAATTCTCCACTCTGTTTTCAGAAAAAAAAATAAAACAAACTATAAAAGAATACTTACATGTCCTTTTTGATTAATTTTTTGTTTTATATCCTTGATAGATCCGTTCTGTCTGCCTTTTACAGCTACAGGCTTCACTCTCCGGAGGCTTTCCTTCAGAGGCAGGCATGGTTCACTCTCTTCTTTCTGTTTCAGGGTGTTCGTTTTTATCTTGTTTCTGATGTTGATTTTATGTTTGATTCTGTTACCCTTGACTGTGTGTGCTTTGAGTCATAAGGCTGATAAAAGCGGTAAAACTAAAGGCAAAATTAAAGGGAATCTAAATTTAACATTGGCAGTGGAAGAAGAGAAGACGGATCTTAATTTTTTTCCTCTGGCTGTGTGTCTTATAAAGTTTCAGATGGATAACAAAGTTCTAATATTTTCTATTTTTCCTTTTTGTAGTGATTCTTGTAAAGCAGTTACTTGAGATCAGAAGTAGAGGAAGAAATTGTTGAAGAGGTTGTTTTTATTTTTTTTTTCATATTCAAAAAAGAGCCTAGATTATTTTCTGTGCAGCTAAATTGTCCCAATTATCCTGAGCACTCAAATACCCAGTGAACCAATGGTCCTGAACTGCAGGCCAGATTGGATTCATTCTGCATTAAAAGTGGGCAGTGCAAGAATGCACTAGTCAGAACTTTTCTGGCAACCAATGTCAACGTTTGCTCACGTTAATACCATGTTGTTTTATTTATTTATTTTTTTAAAAGGTGGTTCAGGTTTTAGAGAAATCTTGGAAATTAAAACAAAAAGTTCAAAGCTTCACTCCTGTCAATGGTGGAGACACAGTGTGCTGTTTCTGTTTGGGGAAAGTTGACTTATATGTTCAGTTTCAACCTTATTTTGTGTTTTTGTGTCCTAAAAAATGTACACATTTTTAAACAATGTAAAAAAAAAAAAAAAAAAAATTCAGGCATCTTATCTGTAAAACTCTACAAGCAGTCTTATTACTGAAGGAAATCCTCAGATGGTGTAAACAATTCAATATCACCTCACAAGCAGGGCATGGAATGAGAGGATTGTAGAAGATTGTTTTTAAGTTTCATTTTATATTATTTTTATTTTTACACCTTGAACATCTCCGCTGACAGCATGATCACAGCCAGCACCTAAGCAGGAGTCACTTTAGAGCTATTTATATGCTCACTCTGCTGCTATCCACATGTGGTATCATGTAGTATTAGTTGAACTATATTTTTCAAATATCACTTGAAATCCTCTGTAATACCCACTCAAAACCCTGTATGTGCTCCCAATTTCTTACGTCGACGTCCTGCTGTGCCTCTGGCTCTCCTGCCACAGTTGTTCCCAGCAGTGGTTAGATTGATCCAAATTTCCATGGCTCTCCATGCGGCACCCGTATTGATCAGCTTAAAGGTAGGGGGTCAGTCAGAGGAGGAGGGAGGATGTGGCTAGAGGAGGTGTCTTCACACAGTTCTCATCTGTTGTTGTAGTTGTGGGAGAAAAAAAAAAGATAATGAGGAATATTGGAGTGATGGCAAGTTTATATGAACAAACTGCACAGGCAGAAAAATACCTAAGTGCAGCATGGTAGCTAATAAGTTTAGTCATTTTCATTATAACAGCAGACCTTTAATTTAACAGAAAGGTAACTTAATTCATAAAACTATAAATCTTTTATCGTTAATTCAGTTTTTCGGTTATTCAGGGGTTTTTTTTCTCCACTTATGAAAGTCAAGGAATGGCCTAGTAGTAAAAATATCCTACAACTACAAATAAGACAGTATTGACGTCCATTTGCGTTCTCCACTTTAATACCCACTGCAATAGACCAGTAGAAAATACCAGTAGAAATCCCCTAATGAGTGATTAGTTTTTATTTTAATCCCAGTAATAATCCAGTGGCTTTGTGAAAGCTAAAATGAACCGACATTCAAATAAGACAGTTTAACACAGAAATCCAAAAAAGCTCTTAATTTCAAATGAAAGTTGAAATTAAATTGCAAAGCACAGAAATTGAGAAAAATACATAAAAGGTTAAAAGTCTATAAAAAATTTAAAGTACTTGAAGCAGTTCAAAAAAGTATTAAATGCAAGTAAATACATACTTGAGGTGGACCGATACATCTGCCGGTCGATTTTTTTTTTTTTTCTTGCATCCGCCGATACATGCATTCATTCACCGATCCATTTTTCTCTTTCAGCAGCCACGCCTTGAGCTCAGGTGACTGCATGCTTTGTCACTCCCTAAATGGCAGACAGAGCCTGGTAATGTTATAAGACTTTGTGTCAACAACAAGAAGGTTAAGTTTTCAACTTTTACTGTATTTTCAGCTGCCTACTTTTGCTGTATCTAAACCCTTTGAAAGTTTGTCTCGTTGTGAGAAGGAGGGAACAGCAGTGTGTATCTGTTTCACTCTGAGGACAGACACAGGGCCTGCAATGCCCAGCAGTATTGCGGGTATTGCGCATTTTCTAATCAAGTTTTTATAATAAAGGACATTTAATATGGGAAATTTGACCCTTTTTTACACCAACAAACAGCTTTTCCATGAATTTCCAGGATGTGTTAAATTTAGGTAGAGACTTTTTTTTGGCAGTCTGTGTATGTGGTTGACCAAAGGTGGTTTTGGAGCCAAGAACAATAACTTCAGTTTTACAAAAGCTGATAAGTTGGAAGTGAAAAGGTTTCTAAGACACTTGCAGATCAACTAGAGGGTTTGAGCAATCTGGCTTAGTGGAAAAATAAAACTCTGCATTATAAGCACATGAGTAGAAAGTATGTTTGTCATGCCATATTATTCAAATATTAGAATGGCCCAGTCAAAGTCCAGAGCTAAATCCCATTAAGAATTTGTAGTAAAACCTTTAAACTGATTATTTTTTCCCATTCATTCTAACTAAGCTTAGGCTATTTTGCAAAGAAGAACTGGCAAATGTTACAGTTTGTGAAAATAAACACACATAAAGCTAGTTCAGGTTCCTTTGTGTTTATTTTTCCATCTCCCATCAGTCTCTCTGTTCATTCTCCTCCAACACCTGTTGCAATTTTGCTTGGTTAAGCACGCCTGAATCAAATGTCATTTTCCACCTTTCCCCAGTATATAGGTTCACTGGTTTTCATTGTTTTTTACTGGTTCCTTCCGTTATGCTGCTCATGCTCCAGGTCCGATTCTTCTAGCAAGTTCTGCTTGTTGTTTATTATTAAAATTCCTGCTTTTTGAACCAGAGTCAGTCACTGCGCTTGGATCCTTTACAAACCACAGACATGACACAATCACACATCTGAATACATATTCGCAGTCACTTTCAGATTAATGTGAGTAGATTTTTTTTTTTCAGTATGTCCAGATATTGGAGCTGAGTTATAATATAGTCGGTTGTATTAAAAGTAAATGACAGCTTTTTTTATGCATGTTGCCTCATTGGGCTATTTGGTCTGATTGTCACAGTGGAATTTCTCTTGATCTTGGAAATTAATTTTGAGTTTTCTTAAGCATGAGACGCTTTCAGGTGGTTTCCAAGAACCTTTGCTTGTGTTTGGTCTAATTCTACATATTTAAGAGCAATTGCAGACTTTCTACACCCTATTGTGTGACCTACTTTAGTACCCCCCCACCTGCAAGTCAAGCAGTAATGAATTTTGCAGAAGGTGCACGAGTCAGTAGTGGTTCCACTGCAGATTTTGAAGAACAAGGTGCTTATCCTTAATGCATTTTGTATGAGAAAAGGGACGTGAAGACAACTGAAGATTGACTGTTGAAAGTCAAAATTCTGTTTATGTCACAAAGGAAATAACTAGCTTGACAAATATGCCGGTTTGGACTGCTTCAGCATCTTCTACAGAATTCTTAACGAGATATATGCAGTATTGGACCTTCATCTTTCTTATTTTTTTTTTTCTCTATTTAATTCGCCCTTTCCTCAGAATAAATCAATAAAGATTGTATCCTCACCCACACACCACAGATCCTCTGTGATTCCCTTATTAACTTTTTCTACTTAATATAGAAGTTTGTCTTCCTATACTTTTCTTGTTATATTCCTTAAAGATAGAAGAGAAATGCACAATGGCACAGAGCAACAAACAAGGGGCTTACTCCACAAATGGGAGTCAAATTTAAAATCAACACATTCCTTAACTATTTCTGTACAAATGTTCCGGCCCTTACTAGAGGTGCATCTTTAATTTTTGCCCCCTCTGGTCAGTCACTGTGGTCCATTGCCTGAGGCCAACTTGTCACTTGACTCTCACTGAACCTATTTAGGCTTTATATTCTCTGTGTTTTTATTCACTGTGTATCTCCGTCAGCGGTACCATCTGCTTTAAGGAAGGTAAAAGATAAGAGAACTATAGACCAAGGAAAGTAAAGAGAAGTTTCTCTTATTTTTATTCTTCACCATTTTTATTCTGTCATTTTTTACTTGTGCAGTGCCTGCAAGGATCATGTGGATGCTCTAATAAATGTAGTTCTATCAATCGCCAACACAACATTTGTATTAATCTAATGTATACATTTCAGTATAAACAATTACACACACTTTTTAAGCTGATGAAGCCAAATACATGGTATTGTAGGGGAATGACATGCTCTAATGCTCACCATATGCTAATAGTAGAAGGTGGCAGTATTATTAGAGGCTAATAATCCTTCCACAGGTTTTTTTGGGAATGGATTAAGTAGTCATTATCTGAATACTTGTTCTCTAACAATAAAAAATATAATTATTTATTTAAAGACAACTGGTTTCCTGTACCATGATGGTGACATTTTTAAATTTGGGAACACTGGTAGAAAACAAATGGAGAAAGACAAATCCCAGCAGACAGTCTATGGACAAAACTAAACAGTGTGCCAATAGAGTAGTGAGTCTACAGGGAGACTTCATTGCAGGGGGCTGTCAGGTCCACTTATCCAGACAAACCCCTCTAGTTTAGCCTTGACCAAGATGGTACTTGCATCTCTGCTAAAAATTCAAGCTTTTAGAGGCCTCAAGAAAATCTCACTCCCCAGAGGTCACAATCTATAGGCATTAGCCCTTCATCTACCTCTCCACTTCCATCTCTAGATGTCAGCATCAAGCCATTACCTCACCCCCACACCTTTGGTGAGACGCTGTGGGATCATCGGTGGGTTCTCAATATCTCTGGCCTGTCACTATTAATATCTCCTCTCTTTCCATCTCTCTTTCTAACGTGCAGCCTCTTTTCCTCTCCACCCCCTTATTCTCAGCTCATTTTGAGAGTATAGTTGACAGTATAGAGAGGGAGGGAGATAAAGGGGTAAATCAAGGCAGAGCATTTTCAAGGGGTGCCTTGCCCAGGCAGAAAAGAAGGAAAAAAAAAACAATGGATTGAGCAAAAGAAAAAGCGTAAGGGTCAAGACTGTTTACTGTATATCTATATAATACGGCGTCACACTATTAATCATACTTTTATGTCTGATTGTGTATTGTACAGCATAGCCAGATTCAGTTAGTCATTATTGACATTTTTTTTCTAAAGCATCCCAGTCAATTACTTTGTTTTGATTTAGCAGACTTAGTATGTTGCTTTTAATCCACATTTTACCCAACAACAGGCATTACATTTCTTTTTTTTTTTTTTTAATCCAGTACATAGTCGCGTCTCAGTTCACTGCAAATAGCTGCATACCATTGTTCGCTAAATTTATAAATGCCGTTTGCATTTATAATGCAGTTCAAATGCTGCTGGGTCTTTTATTATCATCAAGTGGTGTTTATAAAGTATGACTAAAAGGTCTTCTGTGATTCTAATTTACAGTGCTTTGTATATCAGATAATGGGAATGGAACTCAACAATGAAATATTGTGCTAAAGTGTTTAATTAAAGGTATCAAGGCTTTTGTTTTCAGGGTTGAGGGAACCCACAGGGTTGTCAGAATAAAAGATTTTAAATCTTTTAGAAATAACCAAGGATATAAGTGAAAGTAGAATCCAAATATTTGCATACATTAACCATCTTAACCATGTATCTTATGGCTTTCTTCTTCAAAGTTCCACTTTATCATGAAGTCGTGTTTTATTCCTCAAAAAATGTCATAGATGAATGTCATTTAATGAGACACCAAATTATGTAAAATTTCTCCTTGCAATCATGACATTATTGCAAATAGATAGATTTTTTATTTTTGCCCATCACAGATCTCTTTTGTGCTTACACAGTATTTCAATGTAATTGTAAAAGCAGCTTTATCAGCAACACTCCCGGTGTCTTGAATCTGTCTGCTCCAATTTCTCATTCCTTTCACTCGAGCCCATGGATTCTCGCTGGTCGTTCATCATTCCAAGAAAGGAATTGTATTATTCACGCATAATCTGCCAGCAATGACTTATGACAATGTGCATGATTAATCACAGTAATAAGCCCCGAATGACATGCAAACATAATCACATGCACGGAACAACTCAACATTCCTGAGGGGACAAGGGGAATCTGTATTCCTGTATCCTTATTCATTCTCATAATTCTCATGATGAGGGTCTGTTAACCTCTAACCAGATCTGTGTTTCTCAAAAGAAAATACTTTGAGGTTTTGGTTCTTTTTCACAAGGATTTCGTGGCTGGAACCTATTCCAGATGTAGCATGAGGTCCATTCATCCTGTGGGACAGAACTAGGTGGGCCAAAGTGGGCTCATACTGAGTGGCTTTACACAACAGTAGGAGATGAGGGAGAGATTAAAAATGAATCTATGGTGCTCAAAAGAGAGGAGGAGATGAGGACACTGACCTCTTTAGTGATTTTCTTCCTCATTCGTCTCTCACTCTTTTTTTATTTCTCTCAAACACAAAAACGGCACTATGAGGACTTTTATTCAGACCATTTTAGTGGTGAATGCATACATGGGTATTTGTGAAAATTTTATAACTTGGGCAAGCCCCCAGCTTGGCCCAGGGGAGGCTATGGGTGCTGTATACCACTAAGGGAAGGAGCAACCACTTCCACTATTCAATTAAACCCCTGGAATAAGTGGTGGATTGAGTCACAAGGGAGAGGTGAGAAATAAATATACAATCTCACAGAGACGCACACTACGTAGAGGGAAACTCTTTTTACACACACACACATACACCTGGCAAATGCACATGCACATTTACTCTTTGTTTTAGAAACAACAAAGGCTATCTTCAGGGATGAAATGCACCACATTTGCCAGGAAAGAGGAGGGAAGGAAATCGAAGCCATTACAAGCCTTATTACTTTTTTATCAGAAAGTGGAGGATAAGCTAGTAGAATATGGGAAGATGGAACAGGAAGCATGAAGAAAAGAAAGGGCATATAAAGTTGAGTAGGATAAAAAAGAGAGAAGAATTAAGATGGACTGATATAAGTGAAAAGAGATGGAATAATGGCTCATGAGGAACAAATAGCAAGTTGCTGATGAAAAGAGAAAATTGAGCCAGTGAATGAGAGGGAGACTAGGAGGAAATAATCAAATTCTGGTGCATTTCAGCTCAGTCCATTAGAAAAAGAAAAAGAACGAGTCAAGAGTGCCAGTCAGCTGCCTGGCAGAGAAACTGCAAAGCAGCCCTTCGTCCTCTGCTCCGCTAACGTCCTCCTTCTGCCCATTGACTTGCCTTACTCAGTGAGAGCTACAGGGCAAATTGATGGTAAATGCAACGGTAATTGTGCGTGTGCACCTCTTATGTCTTACATCCCTTTCAGGTTCTGCCTGTGTGTATATCTAGCTAATTGATGAATGCTGCAGTAGGTGCCTCGTAAGGAAAAGAGTACACGCAGCCTGACAAAAATAATAAAATAAAATAATATTTCCAATTGCAGTTCCTAAGAAAGAATTATTTGTTTTTCTGAAAGCATGGAGACAGTGACGTTTTCTATTAACTCATCACTTGGATTTATTATGGCATGTGATATAGAAGAGTGTCTTATTTATTTGATTCATGTAGATACTAATATCATCTTCACAATTAGATGTGATTAAGGTGAGATAAAGTAAATTTGATATGATCAGCCTCACAAAGCATTGAGCATTGTCTGATCATTTTGACATGATCAGACAAAGCATGCTTTCAAGAGAAAATGATAGCATGGATTCAGCAGCTAAAAAATACATACAGTGGCTCTGTCTTTTTTGACAGGTAATCAGTAGTGCCTGGTTGTTGCTGCTCATCATACATGACACTTGTGTTGCTATGGGAATGCGATAAAACCAACCAAATTCCCCTTGTTCATTATCCTCTTAAGACTATTCTTGATACTTCCATTCTCTAGACTTTTGAGAACTTTGACAATCTTATGGAACTGGGAGCATTTGAATGTGAAGCAGATGTTCTGTAAACTTTGTTTATTAAAACAGTAACCCAGACAGAGAATGTAGTCTGGGCATGTACATAGGAGCACTAGGAGACTCATCACACAGTTCGAGGAAAACTTTAGAAAATTGGGTCTGGACCTGAAATATTGAGGTCAAGAGAATATTTCCTTGTTCTATGGTGTTCGCTTCATACAGAGAATCTGGGCTCTCGGCTTTTGAGAAACAGTTGTTTCCTGGAGGCGTGGACTCTGTTGAAGTTTTAAATGTTACTCAATTGCTAATATTTATCTGTGACGCCAGTTTGACCCTAAAGGTTACCAGAAATTGCCTGCGCTGTAAACAGCAATGTTCCACTGCGGAAAGAGAAGTGTTGAGCTGAACAAGATGGCCGTTAATGTTAATGCAATATTTGGAAGCTTGGCCAACACGGACAGAACAGCCTTCTACTCTTCTAAAGTGCAGTAAATCAATGTCATGGTTCAGAGCTTATCCTTCTGTTCGCTGATTGAAGTGCATCAGTAGCTACATTTCCATTACAAATATGCACAATACTGTGTCAAAATTCTGCTAATGTTGAAAATCATAATTTCACAATAGTGGTGTTTCCATTGAATAAGAAACACAATTAAAATCACACATGAATACATTTGATGGTGTGATAAGTCATTTAAAAAAGTGACTTATCACCCTAACACATACTACCAGTATGTGTTAGGGTGGAAGTTAGCAATGCACTTCATAAAAATCATCTTGTGTTCTGACTCACTTTTTTCCTGCAATCCTGGGAAGATATGTCATCTCTGTGTCATATCACATATCAAAGAAGCCAAAGAGATCAAATGAGAAACCTGATTGTCCTGTGTAATGGCTGGAAAAGACAATAAGAAATTAAATGAACCTTCAAACACATGCATGCAAAACAGAAAACACAAACAGTCCCTCCTTGGATTCTGACTATTACACTTCACTAGCATTACGAGTCTTGTTAAGCAGTCTTCAAGGACTTTGCAAAGACATTGCCAATAAACACATCATGGTCCTTCTCACAATAAAACAGCACACTCACACTCCTGTGTGTAGACAGAAAAACCCTTTGATCCGTAGAGTAATCCCCACACTGTGTCGAACATTCTGGTAGTTTACGCTTCTGACTGAGATGATGACACCGTAACGATATCACAACCTTTGTATGCGTGCGTGTGTGTGTGTGTGTGTGTGCCTGCACATTGGCCCATTATCTGTGACTTAGAGCGCATTGCAAACACTGATGGGCCCTGTGGTTAAGTGCCTGTAATAAAGGTCCTAAGTGTTTTGGGCAAGGTTTAAGCTCAGAGGCCATTTACAGCAAAAAGTGCTCTGGAAACCCCTTAGCTTTGGCATCCTCATGCATGGGGAAACGATTCATGGAAAGTTAATTCTCATCTTGGCCCTGTAGAATTGGGGGAAAGATTAGAGACACACAGATTTATGAAATGTAAATAGATACCTGCCCAGAGGAGATTTGGTTTCGTCTTGCAGATGATTTGATAATATTAAATGTGGGGAAATAAAAGATGATTGGAGATGACATAGCTTGGAGTTAAATCCTTCTCATCCTATTTAGGCAACACATTTTGTGATCTCCTGTGCATTTATCATTTACCAAGAGGTGTGAAACATCACATGAATAAATTGAAATTGTTTGATGCTGGGAGACCATTTGCATTAAATGGTGATGGCATGCCTCAAAGAATCGAGTGTTTGGTTGTGTATATTTTTAAATTTTAGCTGTGCACTCATGGGAAAAAATAGGAATATTCTTGCTTCTTTGCCTTTGCTCCAAATCAAATGCACTTGGATTAATTGATAAGGATGGTTACCATCTCTTCTGAAGCAGGGATCCTAGAGTATGCACCTCTGCTACCATATAAGTAGAAATTGAGCGTACAGGTTAGTCAGTCATAGGTGGAGAACATTTCACCTCCAAGAAGTCCTGCTGCCGACTATGCGGGGTACCCACATAAGCTCTGTACCCCATGTATTGTCCTGGAGGGGTCGCACACCCATCTGCCCTTTTACAAGATGTTTCTTTTTTTTTTCTTTTTGTGGTTTTGGGAACTGACAGGCTGATGGTTGTCTGACCGTAACATCTGCCCGTAACATCATGACCTTTGAGCTATGACTGTGAGAGGGTTAAAGCACTGCCGGTCTGTGGATGTACCTGCAAATTTACTCCATTATCAGAGAAAATGTTACTGACCTGATGCCTCCCATCTCTAACTCCACGGGTTTTAGTTTCCAGTTCAATGTTAAAGTTCAGGCAAAAAAAAGAAAAAAAAATAGCATTGCATCAAAATCAATTGAAATTACAAATGAGTTGTATGTGAACGTGCAACAAAATGTCCTGAGTGATGCTCTTGTAAGACCAAAGCAGTGATGTTTTGCAACACATCATGTTTAATAAAAATTATTGGGTGTATCACTTCATTCAAATGATCAACTACTACTGGAGAGGTTGACGATTTGAGCTTTTTCTACAGCCGGAGGAGCTCGGCATTTTTCTGTCATTGAGCAAACCATAAACCTATCTGTAGCCAAACTACAGTATTCTACTGTCAAGTAAAATCAACATACAATGATGCATAAATAAGCCGCATCATTGTATAAGCCGCAGGGTTGAAAGCGTGTGACAAAAGCCGCGGGTTATAGTCCGGAAATTACGGTAATTAAAAAAAGAGCAGAAACCTCAATAATCTAGAGCAGTGTTTTTCAACCGTTTTTGAGCCAAGGTACATTGTTTTCATTGAAAGAATCACGAGGCACACCACCAACCAAAATGTAAACAAATGATACTCTATAGT
>CAEFZY010058179.1:0-25533 GCA_903066815.1 Brachyrhaphis roseni
GCTGTGTTACTGCCGCGTCACAGGCACTGTTTGGAAAGAAAAGCTAAGGTATATTATTAAAACTTTGAAAACTCTTTTTGTGTACCGTCTGTATGTAGGCACATGCGGCTTTATACACAGGTGTGGCTTATGTATGTACAAAATTGTTTTTTCCTCTAAAATATGCGGGGTGCTGCTTATAATCAGGTGAGCTCTATAGTCCGGAAATTATGGTAGTTAAAGTTTTTTGTAATTGTCCTCGCAATAGCGGAAAGTCCCTCCTCTCTCCTAAACACAGAAATGGTTCGGCTGCATAGAAAACTTCTAACTTTAATTTTATCAGGTTTCCCCAGTGCTGGACTAAATGCCCGGTTCGCTACAGACAGCCTGAGTCGGTCTCACTGCTGTGGGCCAGAACCAGGTATTCTGATATAGAGAAACAGTACTGCGATTGTCACCACGACGCACCTCAGATCCCCGGCACCGCCTGCTCACTGTTCGCGCTCTGTTTCACCTTAACCTAATGTTACTATCAGGCGGTTCACACCGCTGACAGGATCTGAGCTGGAGGTGAGCAGCTGTGAATAGAAGTTACTGCAGAATCTCAACTGCTAAAGTTAAAGAAAGATTCAGCTTTCATTTGGAGTTCACAAAATATCACATAAAAATGTGATATCACATAGTAAAGTAACTTTACTAATGTAAAGTTACTTTACATTAGTAAAGTATTTGGACCACAGAAACAAACAAACGTGCCACGATTAAATAAATTAAGACGTCCCAAAAGCAGGGTGGACTGGCATAGGGGTTAGCGGGGGTTTCCAGGTAGATTCCAGCAGAGAGATGTGCAGCACAGCGGCTCGCTCTTCATGCAGAGCTTTAGATAGAATCATGACTTAGGTTCCCTGAACCCCTTCTGCCAAGAACCTCAACATCACTAACAGTGTTTAAGTATAGATTTAGTGAAATCCATGACAGGGAGCCCATTATTTGACTGAGTTTAAAATCAATCACTGATTATTGATTATTATTTGCTGTAATGTATTTGTGAACAAACTGAGCCCTTACACAAAGATTACACCATATTGTAGCCATGGTAACACAATAATCAAACTATCCAGATGATTCTTTAAACTTTTACAAAGTAAACTTTCTAACTAAATCTTAAATGTACAATTAAATTATTTTTTTTTTTCTTTGCTGAATACATTAAATACAACTTAATAACACGGACATTCTGAATAAAAAATGCTACAGGTTTAGATCTATGGTCTCTTTTACAATTCAACCATTTATTCAACCTCTGAATGTCTGGAGGGGTCCTACCAGCAGCTACTGAGTTTTCTTTGCCTGGATATCTGTGAGGATTTGGTTTTCTCTGTGTTAATTAGTTCCTGTGTTGTCATGTCTTCCCCTTGATTGCTGCCACCTATCCCTTGTTTCCCGATTACCGTATTTTCCGGACCATACAGTGCACCCGATTATAAGCCGCACACAGTACATTCTTAAAGGAAAAGCCATTTTGTACATACACAAGCCGCACCTGTCTATAAGCCGAATGTGCCTACATACAGACGGTACACAGAAAGAGTTTTCAAAGTTTTAGTAATAGACCTTAGCTTTTTTTCCAAACAGTGCCTGTGACACGACAGTAACACAGCAGCAATACGGTAGCACAGCACTAACAGGGCTGGTTAAAAAAAAAGCATACCGATAAATGAGACGTGGCAGTAACACAGCAGCAACACGGTAGCACAGCATTAACAGGGCTGCTTAAAAAAAACATACCGGTAAAAGTCACTGAGAGCCGTTTTCATCTTCCTCCTGAGCAAGGAGACGTGTTACGTTACATTGAACTTGCATCTTCCTCTACACATATAGTCCCCCTTTCTCACTCTTACCTTTTCTGCTCGAGCGCCCCTGGTGGCTGTTAGAAAAAAAATGCATAAATAAGCTGCATCATTGTATAAGCCGCAGGGCTGAATGCGTGAGACAAAAGTCGCGGCTTATAGTCCGGAAATTACGGTACCTTCCCTGTGTATTTGAATCCATCTTTGTCTCTTGTTCGCTGTCGGGTCCTTGTCGAATGTCTTGTCAAATGCCCAATGTCCATTTGTATCTACTACCAATTGCTACCAGCGTCTGAGCTCCTAGCCTTTCTGCTCATCTCTGCTGCCTGGACTTTGTGTACTGAGATTCATCATTAAAATTATTATTTTTCAACAACCTGGGCCTACTATGTCTATCTTCACCACTACTAACTCCATTTCATGCCAGAGGGACCAGACCAGACAGAGGTGATGTTAACGGCTTCAGGTGAAGGACCTGACCGGAAAAGAAAAGAAACTAACAATATGAACCCAGCGGACTTTGAAATCCTCAGATGGGCCTTCAAAGAATTCATCGATACGGGGGCTCACCCTGCTCCACAAAGATACAACTTGATGTAGCCACCTCTGTGGGACTGGTCTCCTCGTCTCCCCTGGATGGACTTAACATGGAGGAGGCGGAGTTGCACTGCCAAGCAGCTCTTGCTGTTGCAATCTGCGAACCACCACCACCACCAAACACGGATATTCCCATCTTTCGCTGCCTGCCGGATCTTCCACAGCAGGTTCCACCCTGACCATGATAATTTGTTTTGGACTGCGTTTGCTTTATTTCCTTGTTTTCTCCGTTGGACTCTGTCCCCCTGTCCGGTGCCACCTTGTCTAGGTTGTTTTTGGTTTTCTTTGGACTCTGGAGTAGGTGGCAAACTGAAAGCCACGGAGGCTGAGACTAGCACGTCCTCTGATCACTAAGATCCAAAACGTTTGTAATTTTTAGAAAAGAAACTCAACAAAAATTAATGACCCAACAAAATAATCATCTCAGTAATAATTTTTTCAACAAGGTATTGAGCAATTTGTGTTTCAGTTCCATTACCTAAATAAAAAAGGCAACTCAAAGACTGACTGACTTTGAGTTGCCTCAAATTTAAATTAACAAATTAGCTAATCAACCACCGCTATGTTAAGGGGAGCGCTTATTAATGATTAAAAATAAATATCAAGCCTGAAAATCTAATATTGTAACGGACTGAATGTTATGTTTTTAACAATCTCTGCTCGGCTTCCGGAGGGCAGGAGGTTGCCACAGCAACGGGTGTGCTTAAAGGTAGTAGTGGTTTAGAGTTGATCACCTGTTTGTGTTATTTTACCATTGTTTACCTTTGCTGTGGCACATTACAGCCGTTGTAGTTTCTGAACATTCAATACACAACAAACTTGGACTAATTACCTCGTTCGTCTGCGAGTATACGTCAATCACAACAAACATAAAACACGGTAAATATGTTTCAATAAGTATTTAACAAACAAATGGCTTCTACCGCATTAATTATGTGAAATTAAATTATCTTGTTTTAAGCTCAGTCTGAGAGGCTTTTCCTCTATCAAACTATTTTTTACCTCTTATTTAGTGGAAATATTGATGTCGATGAAACTTTCTACAAAATGATAACCTTTTTCAATCTTTATAGGTCCACTATTGAAAATAAGGCTCTAACAAATGACATTGAAATAAAATCCAGTCCTACAAATGTTTTGAGGTTATTCCTCTGGATCCTATTGGATGAAAAATATCCCAACTTCAGAAGATGTGCTTTTAACTTAACAGAGCTCTGTGGTTCCTATCAGTATGAGAGTCAGGGTGAAGAGGCGCCATGTTAGGAAGACAAAGTGGAAGCTGCAGTATCTTCAGAACTACTACTAAGTCTACTCTGTCTGGACACAGGACCAATATCACCAGTTTTAAAGCTAAAATGAATGGTTATATGCCAGACATGGAAAACTGGGATGCACTCCATGTCATGACATTCAGAATTTAGGTCTCATGACATCTTGCGGCATCAACATTGCAGCCAGTGGGCTGAGGGGAATACAGCTCCATTTTGTAGCAATTCAAGAGCTATCCAGCTTTTATTGCTTCGCAAAAAAATTAATCAGCACAGAAGCTCCAAAGCACACAAAGAAGCAATTGTGTGTGTATATATATATCTCCAGGAATTTTAAGCTACTTTCACCTCTGACTACAACTTTGCGGCCAGTTCCTGACTATGAGAAACCAGCAAATTCCTCCTACTGTCAGAATCTCACTGAGGAAAAAACTTTGTTATGTTTTCTACTACTTTAATATTTCTGCTATAACTGATGGATATTTGCTTATAAAATAAGTCAATATAGTTTTTCTTTTATAATATTTTTTTGTCTTAGTGTCAAGAGGTACATCTCAGACAGCCGGTGAGAGAAAAAGTAGATCTCGATCTCAAAAAGTTTGGGCACTCCTGTTGAACGGTGTTTTAAGATTTTGTTCAATGTGCCCCCTTTTAACTTTTAGCCCATGCCTCTCCAAAGGTCTCTGCACAGCCTGCTGCCACTGGACTCCAGAGCAGCAGAGGCACGTTCTCTGTGGTGATAAATTTTGCTCCATCTGGCAATCTGATGGACAAGTCTGGGTCAGAACAGCACTTGTCTTAACATTGTGCCAATTGTAAAGTTTTTTTGGAGGGGAGATTATAGTGTGGGGTTGTTTTTCAGGAGCTGGACTTGGCCCCTTAGTTCCAGTGAAAGGAACTCTGAATGCTTCAACATACCAAGACATTTTGGACAATTCTATGCTCCAAAACTTGTTTGGAACTGTTCCTTTCCTCTTCCAACATGACTGCACCACTGCACAAAGCAAAGTCCATAAAGACATGGATAGCAGAGCCTTGACTGTTCTGTACAGATTCCTGACCTCAACTCAATAGAACACCTTTGGCATCAATTAGAGTGGAGATTGAGAGCCAGGCCATCTCATTCAACTTCAGTATGTGACCTCACAAGTGCTCTTCTGTAAGAATGGTCAAAAGTCCCCATAAACACACTCCTAAATGTTGTAGACAGCCTTCACAGAACGGTTAAAAGAGTGGATCAACATCATATTGGACCCTATGGGTTAGGAATGGGATGTCACTTAAGCTTATATGTGAGTCAAGGCAGGTGAGCGAATACATTTGGCAAAATAGGAGTATATTGAGTACCGATAGTTGAGAGGTTAATGCTCCCGGCTGGCAGCAGGGTGACCCGGGTTCGATTCCTGGCTCCGACCACACCACATTTTGTTGCTTGTACTTTTGACAGTGCAATGACAATAAAGTTGAATTATTATTATTATTATATTGCCAAATATAAGAAGTATATTTATTGGCTACAATCTAACAGTTTGTAATCTAAGTGCATCATATTTGTAGGAAAGTTGGAATATGGATTGTAAAGTTTTGTATTAAACTTAGCACAACTAGTTTGAGATTAATTTACACCTATGCTCTGTTAATTTTGGCTGCTTTTTATTTTATCCTTGGTAGATTTCCACAGAGGTACATCAGTTTGTACTTCACAGAAGCATCTTGACTTTTCTTTTGGAAGATCATTTAAGTAGAATTCCCATCCATGACTAAGTCAGCTATTTATGTAAATATGTTCCAAAAAGATTATTATATTTGTAAATTTTCAACAATATATGCTATTACCATATTTCTTGTCAGGTCCATGGGCAGGGACGATAAAAAACAAGAAACCCAGCAGCAGGGCCACAGTAGCATCTGTGATGTAGCCTGAGTGACTGTCAAAGTGAAGAAGAAAGAAATTAATGTTGGTGTAGATTTTCATTCATCCAGGACATTGTAACATTATAAGTGTTTGAGTAGAAGACCACTAAACCTTTTTTTTTGTTTCTAGAAGACATATGCCTATTGCCTCTTCAGTTCTGAGGATGGTTGGAAAAACAGATTAAAAAGTTGTAATCAGAACAGTCACACTGAGAGGGTCTTTAAAGTCATGTAATATATAACGGACAACGAGAAGTGACTGATATCTCTTGATCAGCTCTTATCAGCAATTGTACAGCCCCACAAAAATCAAATTCGTTTCAAATTCTGGTTTCCCTCTATGAGGGTATCACACTGTTGCAGTAGCGTCACCAGCCAAATTTGTCCTAACCTCTCACACTTCACATGCACCAATATGAAAGTGGAAGCATATATGCAACTTTTTGTAATTACACATTTTTCAAAACAGAATCACAAGGAATGCCAATGAAGCACCTTTGTTTTTCTCTAATTTTCCCAGGTTTATCTTTGTAAGGACTCAAGTATTAAAGGATTTTTATTGTCATACTATTTGTCAATTGCTTGCTTGTGGTATGAAATTCAAACTCAGGCCCCAGACAAAGAATTCAAAAAAATAAGTAATGGCATACTTTATACCAGTGGTCCCCAAACCCCGGGCCGCACAAGAAATAATTAAATATTTCCGTTTTATGTATTATTTGTGCCTGGAGGATCTTTTATTTTGAAAATCCTTTATGTAGTGACTATTTGTCTTTAACTCAAATTCCCCCCCAAAAAATCAAAAAACTAAAGACTTCAAAGTGATCAAAACAAAAAAGTGAATCCAACTCAAATAATCACCTGATGCACCATGGATTTTGGTTTACGCAGTTCAGAAGGATCAAAAAGAGTCAAATTGCAGTTCTTTGTTTGGTTTATTCCAGTTTCAGGCAAGCAACTTACAGGCATCACAGGATTCTGCTTTTTCCTGCATCTGTTCTCTGACTATTTGGAAAGACTGGCACTGACTAGCAGACTGATACTAGAACTGACTGATGACTGACAAGACTGGGACTGACTAGCTAACTGGTAAAAAAAACAGGTTTTTTTACGTGCATAATGATCTACCTAAAATCCACCTATTTATACTGTGACACACCCACTCTAATTAAGTGAATTACTAACCAAAGAACCTATTTAAAATAACAAATTAAACGAAAATTCTAATTATAAATCAACTAGAAAATAAGCAAATAAAAATTAACTAAATAATCTAAATTGTAAGATTTAACCAAAGAAAATGGAGAAATAGCTCCTACACTTTAACCGGATTCTCTCGGTTACGTCTTGCGCGTCAAGATTGAGCCCACAAACAGCAAAATGAGTTGCAAACAGATCAGATGTCTTTGGAAAGTTTCTTTGTGAAGGGGAAAAGGCCCAGAGAAGAGACAGGAAAATTGATTTATCCCGGTAGGTGATTCCCACATTCCAAGCTGCTCTGCATGATGTGGTGACCGTCTTGTTAATGAGGCAATGAAGCCATCAAATTGCTTTGCCACGTAGAGACCAAGCACCCTGTGCATAAGCAACACTTCGGGTGTCATTGTCTCTCATCACTCCCAGATGGGACAGTCTCATTGTAGAGAAACGAGCTCAGGGCTCCCATTAGTCATTATCGTGAGTTAAAATTTTCACGAAAGTAAAATGTTCGTTTTTGTGGCGCATCTGTATCATATTTTCAAGGGATATGTAAACGTTACCATAGCGACCAGAGTCAGAGAGCATTAGGACAGTGGTCGAGACGAGATGAGAGGAGTAGAGCTTGTGCGTTTTAGGTCTGGTTCACACAGCATGATTTAAGGATTGTCGGCAAATTTTCCAGAGCTCTATCACCTCACACGACACGAGCCGATAAAAGTCCAACAGGTTTGATCGGTTCTTGTGTCCAGCCACATGGCAGGAGCAACACACCACACAAACCGATTCCACTCACAAACATCCCGGTGCCAGAAGAAAATCCAGTAAAACCCCCAACATACCATATGTGAATTTAGAATAATCAAACATGGATGACGATGTAGAAGCAGTAGTTAGTGGACTCATTTTAAGCGATAAAAGACATAACAAAAAGAAAAGGTGTTTGATAAAAGACGGCGGGAGCAGCCGCTCTATTAGCTGCACTATGATTTGGAGGTGAGTTATGATTTTTCGTAGTTAACATTTTTAATTGAATAAACATAACCATATACAATAGTCCACCAGACTCTCAGTTGCGCCATGTCAGCTGTTTGGGATTCCCCTCCATTCTTACGTCACCACGCTTTCTGATTGGCTACCTGTCACATTCAACAGGCTGTGTTCTGTTCCCAGTCAGGGAAAACCCCACAGGCTGCAATAATCGGGCCAAGAAAATGTTGAATATGCCCAATTTTAGATCTGGCATATTCAACACACTGCAGGACTTGTAAGATTGTCGTAAAGGGAAAATCGGGGCAAAAAAAAAAAAAGGCTATAGTGGGTACACCAACATGCGAAGTCCAGCTCTCTGCAGCTTCCTGAGGAAGTAGAGATGCTGGTGGGCCTTCCCAACCAGATGGGAGGTGTTAGTATTCCAGGTGAGGAGGTCACTGGATATATGCACACACAGGTACCTGTAGCTGGAGACCACCTCCACAGCTGCTCCTCTGATGTACAGGGGATGAAGGAGGATCCTTGTCCCTTCTGAAATCCACCTCCATCTTCTTGGTCTTCTTCACATTGATGCAAAGGTTATTGTCTCTGCACCAGGTGTTCCACCTCCTCTCTGTAATTGGACTCATCACGGTTCGTGATGCATCCCACTATTGCTGTGTTGTCAGCAAACTTCTCTATATGACAGCTGGGGTGTCTTGCCGAGCAGTCATACATCAGCAGAGTGAAGAGGAGGACTCTCAGCATGAAGCCTTGCAGCAAGCCTGTCCTGAGGATGATGGAGGAGGAGACAGTGTTGTGGACCCTTAAAGTCTGAGGTTTGTTGGTCAGGAAGTCCAGAATCCAGTTCCCCAGTGTGGGATTTAGTCCAAGAGAGGAGAGCTTCTGCACCCAGGTAGGTGGGATGATGGTGTTGAAGAGTGCATCTGACAGTGCAGGGTCCCTTGGGCATTGTGCATCCCTGATGTTGTAGTTTGTAATGCGCTTGAATTCTTTTCACATGTGCCGGGGGTCATTGGTGGTGAAGAGACCTTGAGCTTTCTGGGCGTATGTGACTTTGGCCCTCACGATGCCAGCAGTCAGTTCTTTCCTTGCCTCTCAGAGTGCTGATGCCTCACCTGTCCTTATCACTGCATTCCCAGCTTTTCAGCAGAGCTCTCACCCCTGCATCTGACTGTGACTTGTATATCACAGTCAGATCTGGTAAAAGGTTACTGTCTTGGTGGTGGTAACTTCATCAGAATACTTGGAGATGAAGCCCAAAACCACAGAGTTGTACTCCAAGTCCATCTCTCCCTCATAAGTAGTCACCTCCTGCCAGTATATGTACTGAAAACAGTCCTGGAGCACAGAGGCTGCATCCCTGGGCCACACAGTGACTGTCTTCTTTGTTGGCTTTATCTATCTCACCAGCGGACGAAATGCTGGCATCACCAGGATAGAAATGTGGTTGGAGACGTCAAGATGGTGGTAAGGAAGAGCTCTGTATGCACTGTGAATGTTAGTGTAAATACAGACCAGAATGTTGTCTCCCCATGTTGGAAAGGTGACATGCTGGTAAAAACCAGGCAGAGTGTCCATCAGTTTTATGTGATTAAAGTCTCCCTGAAGCACGTAAAATGCCTTCGGGTGCTTTATCTGCAGTGAGGTAATGATGTCATACTGTTTCTTTGATGCTTTGTTATCATTAACACCTGGTAGGATGAATTCAAGAGTCAGATGGGATGCATACACATATGCAGTGTGAGCAGCCAAGTCACATCCATGATTTGTGAGCTGTGAATTATCAAACTTTGCACTGATGCTGGACAGTTGGAGCTGAAGCTGAACACAGTGACTGAAATTACATACAGCATTTTCTCAGCTTTACTTCCAACAATGTTCAGAAATGAAGAAGCTGCTTGGTTGACAGGTGAGAGGTGATCAAGAAACAAGTTGTTGCCTTCTACTTAACAAGTCAAGGTGTGACTGAACTTCTGATTTAATAGAGATGTGTCAATATATATATATATATGAATTAAGATATGCAAATAAATGTGACTCACTGAGGGAAGAGAGAAGCCCAGCCAGGCATGAAACCTGGAGATCTGGTTAACCACAACAACACCATCAGCAGAAAAACCATGCCAGTGAAGATCTCCTGAGGCCTGGATAGATAAAATCAATCATAGCAGACAGATGAAATAATGTGTAACTAACTGTAGAGTTAGTTACACAGGCTTTATGAAGCATACCATAGTAATACAATTTTTTATACTGAATTAGTCTATGAATGAGTGATCAAGTAATCACCTGATTGCTCCCAATGACTTGTATTCTTCCTCTATAACTTTTCTTGCCGCTTTCTCTTTCCCAGACTGCACTCCATCACACTGCCACAGGAACGTGAAGCTGTGGAGACAGTGCCTAGGTGTCTACTAGGAATTATAAAATGTAAGAAATAAGAGTGCTAGTTCAATCAATTCATCCATCCCATCCATTTTCTAAATTCCTTGTCCCTAATGGGGTTAGGAGGCGTGCTGGTGCCTATCTCCAGCTAACATTCCAGGCGAGAGGTGAGAGTTGAATCCCTAAAATGTATTTTAATTTCCAGGATTAGAAAAAAACAAAGTTTTTCTTATTCAGCATTGTCTTTATTGTGTCATAGCTACCCTACAAATTTTTGCTGTTCACAAAAATCAAAGAGAAACTAGAAGTCTTTCCCAAAATAATTGATGCAATTACACAGAAAGCCATTAATATTTGCAACAGTGTATTGCTGGTATATCACAGTCAGATCTTATTTCATCTGGCAACATATAGTTGTTTCCAAACTTATTCATATTTATGACAGTGTCATGTCAGTGTTATGCACACCCCTTCAAAAAAAGTGTTACTGAATTTTCTTATGTGCTATTATCAATTTATTGGAAGTAAGTGAAAAAATATTGGCATAACGCATTTTTGATGCTCTTAATGTGCTACAATTAAAACTTAAAAGTATGAAAATACGTTTTTGTCTTTTCCTTTGTTACAACAATGTCTCTTGACAATATCATTGAAAAGTTGTTTATCCTCCATTAAATGGTGCCATGATTTCAGAAAAATGTATTTTTTGCATCAATCATTACACCCATAAAGTATTCACAGCCCTATTGTGTGTTACAGCTTTATTGCAAATTATGTTACTTAAATCTGTCAGGATCATGGGTTTTAGGGTTTTTGGGGAGGGAGTTGTTGTTTTGTTCATTTGTTTTTTGTTTGCCTTTGTTAGATTTGCCTTGTTTCTGTTTTACTTTAGTTCAGTTATTCCAAGTTACCTTATTTTCCGGACTATAAGTCGCACCCCCGGCCAAACTATGAAAAAAACTGCGACTTATAGTCCGGAAAATACGGTATTTTAAATTAGATTATTTTATCACCATTCTGGTTACACACTGTTGTGGGATGGTATCCCCTTCTTTAACCAGCATTTAAGACAAGTAAGTCAGCATTGTTGTGCTGGTCACCTGGCACAAACAGCAAATCCAAGCCGATGGACAGTGTTCACTGGGGTTGATGTGCAGGGAGAACAGGTCTATCCTCTCCACTCCCACAGTCTGCTGGCAGTCTATGGTGATGCTGAGTGGAGGTGATCATCATCAAAGAATCTCATCTTTATATCTCCCCTTTAGAAAATTGCTTCCAGTTATGGAAATGTATCTCCTCCATGTCCTACAGCTCAGAGGATTTGACAGGTTTTCCATGGGATCTGCTCACATACTCAACTCTGCTGTTTTACTCACAGAAGAATTTTCTATAGAAATGAGGCATTATCATTTAAAGGAAAATAGACAGTATTTTAGATTTCTTGCCAAGGTTTGTAAACTAAACGTAAATTTCCTTCGTTCTGCCTGTCGTTGCATCTGAACTGATTCAAACAGTAAAATCCTCCCTCTCATCAGGTGTTTTCCTCCAGGCTTTAAAAACAGCAGTTATCAAATCATCAATAAAAAACAACAATCTGGACAAATCACTACTGCAAAATTACAGGCTGATCTCCAACCCTCAATTCATCAGCAAAACTATTGAAAAATCTGTTTCAATAGTTAAATAGCTTCCCAACGGTAGCCAACCGTTTTGATGCCTTTTAGTCCAGTTTCCATGGCTACCAAAGTACTGAGACTGCCCTCATCAAAGTGTTCAATTACGTCCATATAAACACAAACTGTGGAAGAACCACAGTGCTGGTTCTGTTGGACCTTACTGCAGGTAAGGTCCAACAGTGTCAACAGTGTCAACAGCTTTTGACACTGTTGACCATGACAACTGGAGAGTTGGGTAGGACACTTCAGTCCAATACTGGACTAGTTCAAACATAAAGAACTACTGAAACAAGTAACCTTTGATTCAATAAGTAACTTCTCATCGACACAGACAGAAGTCATATGTGGGGTACCCCCAGGCTAAATCCTGGACCCTTCTTCAACATCTATGTGCTCCCATTATCTCAGGTTATAACAGGAAATAAGATTAACTATGCATAACTGTGCAGATAATACACAGCTTTACATTATGATGTCACCAGGAGAACCCATCTAAGCACTGAACAGAAGCTTAGAACAAATCAATGTCTACTGTAGATGTGCCATGACTTTCTTGAGCTAAACAGAAAAAAACTGAAGTTATTATCTTTGGACATAAAGAGGAACAATGAAGTGTTAACGCACAGCTTCAGTTATTACAGCTGTTAACTAGAGAACAGGCTGAAATCTGGGTGTAGTGATGGACTCTGACCTAAACCTTCCAAGCCACATAAAACGGTTACAAAGTCGGCCTTCTATCTGCTGAAGAACATTTCTAGGATTTAGAGGACTAATGTCCTCTAGAGAAAGTCATCCATGTTTTTATCTTTAGTTGCAGGTGCAGCTGATCCTGAACGGTGCTGCTGGTGTTCTGACTAAAACCAGGAAGTTAGAGCACATCACCCAATTCTAAAGTCCTTCCACTGAGAGAGATATTGTTGTTAGTTTATAAATCAGTGAATGGCTCAGCACCACAATACATTAAAGATCTGCTGTTGTATCAACCTTCCAGACCCCTCAAGTTCTGGTTCTGGTTCTGCTTTGCATCCCCAGAATCAGAACCAAACACAGAGAAGCAGTACTCTGCTTCTGCGCACCACAAATCTGAAACAAGCTTCTGGAAAGTTGTAAAACACATGAAATGCTGAGTTCCCTTTAAATCTAGACTAAAAACCCATCTGTTGAGAGTTGCATTTGCAACATTATAAATCAATCATTAGTCAACATTGTGATGTGTAACAGTGGCACTTCACAAAATGTATTGCCTCAATTGTTGACTTTGAGTTCTCTGTCTTTCTGTTTTTGTGGTTTTATTATCATGCAAAGCACTTTGAACTGCCTTGTTGCTGAAATGTGTTTTTTTTTTTGTTTTTTTTGCTGTTTCTCTTAACTGTCCTGTATAAAAGGGGTTAACAACCACATGACCTGTCAAAGTAATAGCTACATACATTACAGTAGTCAGCCGGAGGTTAACCACAATTATTTGTGTAAAAACTCAGGTCAGACCACACATTAAGAAATGAACATTATTATGAACAGCTAAAATTCCACAAGAGCAACTCAAACTTTGCACTACATCACACTGTGGGGATTTTATTTTTTGAAATATATAAATGTCTGCCTTGTAATGGACTGCCAATCTGTCTATGGTGACCCTGCCTCTCACCCATTGACCTGTGAAGATAGGCACCAGCACCCCTGGCGAGCCCACGTTTTAGAAAACGGATGCATAGAATGATGAATATAAATGTCTAATGATATTACAGTAAATCGTATTAAACCATGCACAGTGGTCAATAATTATTAATTATTACAAAGCAGAGCTAGATTACATGACTTAACCCTTTACTGCATGAATTATGGTCCTTTGTGTCAGGATTTTTTTTCAAATTTTTTTTATTCTCTTAAGTCATAAAAAAGGTAGGGGAAAAAAATTTGTTAAAAAGAATATTTATTTTTTTTAGATGATCAATTGTAATTTTCTACCAATACAAAGTTGGTATTTGAAAAATGCATCAGTAGTATTGTTCTTTAGGGGTTATCTGATGTCAATATTTTTTTTTTACCTGCAAGGGTCTACAGTAGGAGGAGGGATTGGGTCGGTCGGCATGCATTTTTGTCTGTCGGCCACATTGACTTAACAAAAATAATTTCTTGCATTTGCAGCTGATGGCCAGTAGTTGATAATAAATTTTATGATGCATTAGTGTCCACTTCAGTGGTCTGTGTGCATTTATAACATAAAAATCCACAAGAAGCACAAGAAAATGGCTTTTAGATAGCTGTCCACTATAGTGACCACTATGCATGAAAGGGTTAAAACCACATGTGAGTTAAGATCATGATGGTGTGTTGACACTCACTCTGAGCCGAGGAACAACCAGTACAGCCAGATCCATGTGAGCAGGAGCATGATGACACTGATAGGAAAGCACATCAGGAGCCAGTTCCCAAAGTTGATGCAATCGCATTCTGGGTAAATCCTTAAGGTGAAGACAGTATTAAGAGTGGATGATTTGAATGCAAACACTACTTGCATGAAAGTTTTCTATCATAGTGTAGTTAATACTTGCCTAATTGTTTCACTAACACTTTTATTCATACACTGCTGGCTTACCCTGTTATGTTTCTCCTTTTTTCATATTCAAACCAAGAGTAATGTATTTAATGAAGTCAGACACCCACTGATTGAGATACTCAGAGAAGATGAGGTTTGGAGAGGTTCCTGGCAGTGTGGTGATGCCACCAATGTTGGATGAGTAGGCAATACCAATGCACATTGCTTTGCACATCATTAGGTCCTGTTGACTCCTGCTGACAACAGCTGGGACACACGCTGCAGCCTTCAAGACAGCAAGAAGGAAAGTGAGACAGAGCATCAGCAGCAACAAGAAGGAAAATACAATGCTTTGAAAAAGGTTTTCTATTGCTTTTACATTTTCTTACACCTAAATATTTCAGATCAAACCAACTTTAATACCAGACAGAACAGAATAGAGGGGAAAATCAGGTAGTGCATAAGTTCTTGAAATATATGCAGCAACCATAGTGCTTAAAGAAATAATACTTTTGATGGTAAATTTATACCTGAGCTGGGTCAGACTGGTCAGACTGGGGTTGAGCTGGCTCAGACTGGTCAGACTGGGGTTGAGCTGGGTCAGACTGGGGCGGTGTTTGAATCTCAACACATGTGAAGTTTTCTCCTGGAGCTTTAGGTTTCTTCTCAGCGCTGGGAACCATAACAACATGGTTTCAGATTTTAACTTAATGCAACAACAAGAAAATACAGGAGCACAGAATACAGCAAGGAGGAATTTGAGGGTAGAAAGAACCACTTAAGACTCAGATGACATTCTCATATTCCCAAAGCTCGACATACCTTGCAATTTTCTTTATTGATTCGATTTTCATGTCAGTTTCTGCAAAAAGAACAGAGTTTGACTTTCCATTCAGATCCCATTATGTTCTTATGCTTGGAGGTGATGTCCCAAACTGTTCATGGTCAAGGGTGGGAAACCCTTTTGATATGAAAAGGGAACAGTATGCAAGCTTTGATTATTAGACAAACACAAATTTTAGATTTTTCTTTCTGCCTGCAGCATTTACTGCTCAATTTGGCATAGATGCATTTTTTATATTCTGATTTGTTCCTTTTTAATCCTTTACTGTTTTTGTCTAAGTTGTGCAGGTGGATGGTGGATTTTTTTGCAACATTTATAATATTGACCTTTTTTCATTGACTTTATAATGCACAACAACCTGTCTTCTGGTACAGTAAAAGTAGAGTTCAGAGGGTTTACTGTACATTGTTTGAAAAAGCACACAAAGCCTAACCTCCCAGAACATAATACAGACTGTAGTTATTCTTACACCCACGGTCAGTTATTGAGATTTTCAGTCTGGCTGGGCATGAGCAAGTCTGAAACAGAATATTTAAGACAACATTCAAACACAATGCAGTGAAACTGTATTTAAAAGCATTGTTGTCACGATCAATAAACAATGAATGTGATATGTTTGCTGTTCTGCAGGCCTCAGAAGTTTATTAGGGAACATTACATTGTAGTACATCACCTTTGAAACACCATCACCATCACAGAGAAACTGGTACAAATGTGTGTGGTGTAACTTCAGGTCAGAGGAGACAACATGATGTAAGTTGGAGGAAGAAGGTGGGATAATTAGAGACATGAAGGAAGTCAAACAGTACTACTATTAGGCTAGATCCATAGCAAAGAGAAGGCTTCTTGTGAGCAACTTGAGAGGTTTCACAGTAAGAAAAAGTTCTGTTCAGATTAGCACAATAGAGAGATCGAACTGAAATTGGTGTAGAGGAGGTCTGGTTGACAAAAGCTTGAAAAGGGAATGTGTTGATGAATGAACAGACTGTGGTGAGAGATGGAAGGAGAGTTTTGAGAAGCAAAAGAATGAGAAATATGAGATGGAGAGGAGGACAAGATGGAGCAGAAAAAGTGAATCAAAAAGTGAAGGACATCCGTAATAATGAGCTTAGGGCAACATGGAAGAGGATGGGGGGCAGAAGAGCAGTTGGTCCAGATAACAGTCCTGTTGAGGTATGAAGATGTTTGGGAAAGAGTGGAGTGGTGTTTTTGACCATTATATTTAACAGAAGCCTCTTTCTGAGCAAGCTTTTGATGTGACTGACTTAAAGCATGAGTCATATGTGAATGTTTGTCTTTGAATCTAAAGGCTGTTTTTCCACATAAGAGCTTAGAATTAAATCTGTTTGAAGAAGGAATAAGACTGAGATCTGACAGATCTGTGTCCATTGTTGAAAGTGAATCTAAGACAGATTCACTCTTCAAAAGCAAACTAGGTTGTGTTTTACTAAAGCACATCCAGTTACCATACAGCTGTAGGTCAGGGTTGACATTGCCATTACATCCCAACTCCTTGGCCTTCAGAATCTGCTGGAGCACAGCCTCTACAATGGGCATCACCATGGTAACTGCTGAGGTATTTTGAACCCACATGGAAAGGAACGCACAGCCAGACATAAAGCCCAACATCAGCCTGGAGACAACAACATGTTATCAGAAACAGGAACAAATCAACCGCAAGTTCATATTTTAATTAGGTTTAGTTTCACATGTTGACTGGAGCACTAGAGTTAACTTATGTACCTACTTTATTTTCTGTCGTAAGTTGCATAGGAATTGCCCTCTTCTGGCCATTTGAAGACTACGGAGGTTTTTATTTTTGGCTACTTAATTTTTCTTGGATGGATGGATGGGGCATTGCCCATTCACACTGCATTAAACTGGAAGTTGTTTTACTTTTTGTTTATTTGCTTTTTCACCATGGAGAGGCCAACTTTCCATTATTCCTATCTTAATTGGATACAATAAGGTATCTTTGCCCTCTGTTGTTTCCAGCACTTTTTTCAGCTGCTACAACTGTTAAATACGTTATTAACATGGCGAAACGTGTCTTAACTAGGGGAATCATGTGTATAAGTTCCACATTTACAGAATGGAGCTGCTTTGTTTTCATAAAGACCCATTCAGAAAGCTGAAATGGCTCGATTGAAGGATGGCTGTCTGACCTGTCAGCAGCTCCAGCTGGACCAGTACCAGTAATGCACAGCTCCTTTAAATTCTGCACAGAGCTAAACCATCATTAACATTTCCCAGCAGATCAATATGTCTCTGATCAAACACTCACTCCAAATCTTTTCCTTTTATTTGATTGATTTTGCATGTGTGTCTGAGGCTAAATGCTGTTCAGTTTTGTCATTTACGTTTAAACAATAAAAAATTTAAATCATGAAGAAATATTGGGTATGTTTCAGTGTGTTTTGGTGAGTTTTAGCACCTTCTAGTTTGTTATTGTCCACAGAAAAAGTTTGCGTGGCATGTAAATTTATATAGAATTTGTATGTATATTTAAGCAAACTTTCATGACACGTTAATTTTTATACAGGCCAACTTGTGCGTGAAATATGACACTGCAAATTTTTTGTGCATACACGCTTTTTACATGATCCCCCTGAATAATAAAGGTGCTTGAATCCAGCAGTCTATTAGAGAGGTGCTCACCATGCAGGGTTAACTCCCACCATGGAGACAAGTCTCAAGGCTATTCTCCGGTGAAGACCCCACTTCTCAATGGATGTAGCCAGGCAGATGACCCCCACTAACAAGAAGTGGAAATCTTTGAAGTACTCTTTTGCCACCTTAAAGCAACATGGATAGTTTTAATAAAAATCAGTAATAACTTCATAAACCAAATCATAAAACCAGAACTGCAACTGTTGAAAACACATCTAAACATGATGTGTTTTCAACAAAGGATTTTATGTATCAAGACATAACAAACAGAATGTGATCTTTTATTAGGCTCCATGTCTGACTTCAAGAAAAGATTAGAGCAGTGTCACTGTGACCGGTGGAGGCTCAGCGCTCATAAAGGAGGGATGACATCAAAATGCAGTGGAGGTGGATTTATTCACAGCTGAAGGTTACATTTGAACCGACAACCATTTCACATTGAGACCGAGAAGCTGGCTTTTATACCTGAGGCAATTACATCACTCATATCAAGAAAGAGGTGATAAATGGTACCAACAAATATTTACATGCATGCAAATTATTAGAACTAAACTAAGATAAATCAAAGAATAAATTTGCTACCGGCTCAACACCGGTAGCAACAGGAAGCACGAGTGGACAGCACGAAAGGCAAAACAGAATGATGTGAGACAAGACGAGTACCCGACAGACATGTAGAGACACAGGTAGGATTAAGTACACTGGGAGTAATCAGGGGAGACAGGACAACTTGGAGAGCACAAAAAAAAAACACGGAACATGACAAAAACAAAAAGAATTTGGTCTGTAAATAGATTAAACATAATATTAATAATCATTAATTAGGAATGGAACCCCTGATCTCCACCACAAGCAGTGTTTCCCAACCCTGGTCATCTAGCCCCCTGTCCTGCATGTCTTAGGTGTCTCCTTGGCAAGCCCGGATTATAGCATGAGCTTACCGGGGCTCCAGTATGACAGCAGACCAAAGGCAAGAAAGAAAAAGAAGAGTGTGACAAGGAGGTAATAAAGAAAATATTCAAGGCTTTTTAAGCCTCATTTTGGACATCGAACAGAGCTATCATCCCTCTCCGCTTCTCAAAACGTTAGCTATGCTAACAATGGCTTTACAGTCCCGCCAGAACTTGGAGCTGTGTCTGCTCTGGCACCTGCGGAGTCGGTGGAAGCGCGATCTTCTTCATGGATAATCTGTACAGTACTGATCCTGCGCTTTGGGTAAAAACTGATGAGTCCGTGAGAGCTTACTGGGTTGAAATAGAAGCAGGGAGCTGTCAAAATATGGATGTTAATTTTAAAGCATCGGAACAAATTTACAAACATCAGAAACGACTCTTGTCCAGATCGCACTTTGAAAGCCAGCTTGCAAGTGGTGAGTACAAACAAATCCAGAGGCTGATTTATCCATCCACTGCAGCTGCGTTTTGTATTTCTAACGATACTAAAAGTCAGTAATGCTTTGAAACGGATTTCCGTGGCTCAAAACATGCAACAGAACGTTTAAAAGAGCAAGAAAACAGCGGAAGTCACAGAAAAGTAATGCGACGGCTTTGGTCACACGCGTTCAACTCGAACTTAAAAAAACGCAACAAGCCTCCAGCTAGCAGCAGCGGGAGGAACTCTCCTATTCATACATATGACAAAGGGCCAAGTGTACAAATTAGCTGCAGTGCGTCCTGCCCTGTCCTGACACAGAGCTAAATCCAGTCATCAGCAAATAAAAGTTCTGACCAGGTTTGGCTCTCAGAGGGGAAGTAACCTGACTGTCTGAGCTTGGTAAGGAAATAAACCCGATAATTAGAGAAAGATACAGTTGATAAAAATTGAAAGAGCGAGGGAGAAAGATAAAGATAGAAATGAAGGATAAAAAACAATACATAGAGGATGGTTAGAGAACATTGTCAAGTTTTTCTTCATTAGGAATGTTCTGTGGAATATGTAGACATATTTAAGATGTTAATAGTATTTCTTTAATAACTACAAAATATATTGTGTTTGTAGTAATGGTCACTATATTGTTTACAGTAATCAACTGCTCTACAGAAAGGCAGTGCACGGATTGCATTTTCTGGCCTATCACCAATCTTTTTTTTTTTTTTTAGAATACTTTATTTTTAATTTTTTTTAGGAACAACATCACAAAGTTCAGTTTAAATAGATTTTTAAGGTTACTATCAACAAACACCCAGAAATATTTTAGACCCTCAGGAGACCATTTGAAATTGGACATGTTTTTAACTTTACTGTAGTCAAATACAGACATTGACAAAACCTCACTCTTTTCCAGGTAAACTTTGTATCGGGAAAATGAACTGTATTTACTCAGAGTGTCCTGAGGGTGACAAAAAGAGTATTCTGGATTGGTTAAAAATAAAATTATGTTGTCAGCAAAAAGTGAAAGCTTGTGTATGTCAGTGCCATTCTCAAAACCACTAATATTAGGATTTTTTTCTAATGGCCTCTGCCAAGGGCTCGATGGCAAGTGCAAAGAGGGCAGGACTAACTGGATCTCCCTGTCTGTTGCCTCTGCACAGCTGAAATGGAAGAGTGGTAGTCCCATTGGTAATAACTCTAGCTTGAGGGGATCTATAAAGAGATTGCATCAAATTGACAAACTCATCACCAAATTTCTTAAGGACAGAAAAGAGGCATTGCCATTCAACCATATCACAAGCTTTTTCAGCATCAAGTGAGAAGGCCACACTTGGAATCTTTTTCTTGTTAGCAATATGTATTATGTTAAACAAATATCACAAATTATTAGTGGAAAATTCATTTAAAATAAACTCTGTTTGATCTGGGTTGATAAATAAGGGTACATACCTTTCCAATCTTTTTGCCGATCACCAACCTTTAAAAAAAATTGACTTTCTGAATTGTTTTTGTGTGTGTGTGTGCAAAATATAGTGAAAGAAGTGACTAAGTTGGCAACCATTGGGTGATTATTGTAAACCTTGAATGTGGAGATGACCTGGTTACCGGGACTTTCTATCAGCCCTAAATCATGATTCTGTCTAAAGCCCCATATTACCTTGGCCCAGCCCTGCATGAAAAGCGAGCCGCTGTGCTGCACATCTCTCTGCTGGAATCTACCTGGAATCCCCTGATAGCCCCTATGCCAGTCCGCCCTGCTTTTGTGACGTCTTAATGTATTTAATCTTGGCATGTTTGTATGTTTCTGTGGTCCAAATAGTTGGTAAAGTATTTTCACTGATTATTTTGTTGTGAACTCCAAATGAAAGCTGAATCTTTCTGAGGTTCTGCAGTAACTTCTATTCACAGCTGCTCACCTCCAGCTCAGATCTCGTCAGCGGTGTGAACTCCCTGATAGTAACATTAGGTTAAGGTGAAACAGAGAGCGAACAGTGAGCAGGTGGTACCGGGGCTCTGAGGTGCGTCGCGGTACCGTTTCTCTATATCAGAATACCTGGTTCTGGCCCACACTGGGGAAGCCTGATAAAATTAAAGTTAGAAGTTTTCTCTGCAGCCGAACCATTTCTGCGTTTAGGAGAGAGGAGAGGCTTTCCGCTATTGCGAGGACAATTACGAAAAACTTTAACTACTAACTTCAACATCAGACCTACGTTTTTATTCACAAACAAGGTATGTTGAAAATTAAATATTCTTGCTCATAATTTGATAGTTAGAGGGTGCAGATCCACTCCTCCTCACCATGTGCCTGGTGTCTTAACAATATGGAGGCAGAGGAACTGAGAATCCTCATTATGAGGTAGTCATTATTAGACCGAGGGATGCCAGACTAATTTATTTTTACTAAATTACTATATTTACCTAAATATTTTTGTTGAGGGGCACAAACAAGCAGGCCTCTTGGCACACAGATAAAAAAATAACAAAACCAAAAAACCCCACAAAAACCACAAAAAAAAAGCTCAAAAGGGTAGTAGGGGCATCAAGGATAAAAAGGAAGGGGCTCAAGCCCACTTCCCACCCCCACTCCCCCTGCAGGCACTTGAAATAGAACATGTTAGCATGACTTAAGGCTACAAAGTTGCATTTAAACAAATCTGTCATGAATTGTGGTTTTGTGATGAAGAGGATTGACTGTGTCAGACCCAGGATGAAGTAGAGAAATGTGTTTAATGTTGTCCGCAAAGTGCACAAAACCAGGAACCACAGGTGAGTGACGAACAGAGAACAGAGGAGACAGGTAAGGTTAAATACACTGGGGAAATCAGAGTATTTAACTAATACTCGTGAGTATTAGTTCAATTAGTCCAATACTAATTAGACTAATTTAACAATTTTAACTAATTTAACTATAATTAGTGTTACTAATTAGTGTTACAAAAACATAAATTGTAAATAAATTTGGTTTTCTTGTCCTTACAAAAAAACACAAATTGTGTATTGTTCTTGGGACAGATGAGAGCAGAGTAAAGATACTAGGCAAAAACCAAAAGCAGCATTTTAGAAGAAACACTTTTGTCCAACTGTGGAGCATGGTGGTGAAAGGTTGATGGTTTGGGCTTGTTTGCAACAACAGAACAAGTTCATATTTCAGTCTCTGAGTTAAACCTGACGTTCTGGGGTCACATGTGAGGCTATTTGACAGATAAGGTTTGCAAACTCCAATTAAATAAATCAATGTGGGACAGAGAAGAGGCCTTAAATTACTCCTCAACACTGAGAGGCAAGGTTATAAATATAATAGGATGTACTTTATCGATCCCCAGGGATTGATAAAGGATCAATATGACTGAATATAAATATATAAACAAATAAGCATGCAGATGCAAATACGTTCATCTAAAAATAATCTGAGTGCAGAGAAAATTAGATTTAAGTTACTCAGAAAATAAAATAATGAAAGAAATATTTACATAATAATAATAAATAAATGTGAAATCTATTGCGTAAAAACAACTAACTCTATAGACAGAATAAAATCCTCTCCTTTTTCAGATTGACTCACATTGGATGACTTCATAATGCCGAACATGGGGAAGAGGAGGGCAGGGAGCATGGCAGTCATAGACAAAGGAATCACCTCTGTCATCCAGAACACAGCCATGAGAAGCAACACAAAGGCACATTCTGCTACCTAAATGGTTAAAAGACAAAAAACAAATTACTTTATTTGAACCGCCTTTATTGCAACAGGACAGCTGCTAGTCTGAATTTTGAGTCTTTCTCTGTGGAGTTTACATGTTCTCTATCCTTTGAGCACAAGACCACTGAGGAGTGATCGCCAACCTGTGTCCTCCTCTTCATTTGGTTGCAACATGAACTGCTGTTGACAGAGACACATCCCCATGGTTCCAGGCAGACTTTAGCAGGTAGCTGCTTCTGCTCCTGACAAAAATGGTCATCTAACTGTAAAGGAATGACAACTTCCCCTCTGTGGAGCATTCTAAGTACGCTGTTTTGAGCCTTTGTTAAAAAAGGCTAACTTGGATTTTACACAGTAAAAAACTACAGACCACTATTCAAGGTCCTGTTTTTGTCAAAGCTTCTTAATAAAGTAGTGGCAGAGCAATTAATTTCTTCCATAAAAAACATGAGATCTTTGACCGCTTTCAAAAGCTCCGCTCCAGAGACACTGCATTATGTCTGTAGTCAGTCTATGAGGGTTTATCTCCCGTCTTTCTGGAAAAATATTTAGTGTTTCTGCAAGAATCCAAGAGTCTGCTGTGTGGGCCAACTCAGAGCTCAGTATTAGAACCTATTTTCTTTCTTTTGTATACAAATAATAAATCAGTTTTCACATGTGTGTTATCATATCTATGCTGATGATATTCAATTATATTGTTCCTTCAAAGTTTCTGAATGTCGCAATGTTGTCCTTAATAAATCGTGTTGGCAGTGGATCTGTGATAATTTCTTGCAGATTAATTGTGATAAAACTGAAACCTTAGTTACTGCTCAAATAACAGAAATCAACTCTAAAACCCATACTCGGTATATTGACATCTTCTGATAAACCAAACCTCAGAAACTTAGGTTTTAGTTTTGATTCTGCCATGTCACTGCAGTGCTATTCTTGCACATCAATCAGAATTTTTTTTTTTTTTATTGAAGAAATATTTCTAGGTTTAAGTCCATGGTGTCAATGGCCAAGATGAAATATGATTATCCATGCTTTTATTTTATTCAGTCTGGATTACTGTAAGTCTTTTCATGTGCTATAATAAGAAGGACCTTGAATGTCTGCAGACAGTTCAGAATGCTGCTGCAATACACAAAAGGACAGCGCATAGCTCCAGTTTTAATGTCTTTATGTTGGTTGCTTGTAGTCCAGAGCTTTTTAAAAATTTGTATTCCTTACTTTTAAAATCCTTGGGCCTCATGCACAAAAATGTGCGGCGCCATATTTTACGCACAAGTCGGCATATATAAAAATGAACTTTGCATCAACGTTTGCGTAAATATACGCACACTTTTTCGCTGGCGTGAAAATGTGCGGCAGCCACGCAAACTAACCCTAGCTAATTATATAGTTATATATTATAACTATATAATTATAGTTATAATATATAGATTATAACTATAATTATAATCTATATATTATAGATTATAATTATATAGATAATCTATATAATGGTAAAGAGCATTACATAGATTATTTTAACCAGCTATAAGGGGCCAGATTTGTATCATCAGCACCTTTATTCAGATGGCAACTTGTAATGTACAATATTATGCTTAGCGAGTTTTTGCAATGGGCAATGCAGTACTTAATTTAGATTTATGTTTGTGATATTTATGAATAGAAATTGTGTACAGCATTTACTTTATTTATTTGAATATTATTTTGTAGTTCAGTAAAAAATGTTGTATGTGTGCAAAATATTTGGATAAATAAAGGGTTAGTCTGATCCTGGTACTTAGTCTGGTTAATTACTCTTGTTGCTGCTTTTTTTTTTTTTTTTATTAAGTTTTAGCATCAAAATACAAAATGTGCAAACATATATGAACAAGATATGTAGACTTTTTTCTATAACAGAACCGAGCATAAGTCGTACAGTACACAGTACCTTCCCAAATAAAATCCAGAAGAATAAGAAAAGAAAACAAGAAAAAACAAAAAGTAGATATGTTGGAAGAAGAAAGAAAGAAAAAAGACATTAGTCTTGTGTGCAAAGTACAATGATATAAATATAAGTCTTAATAGTGAGAAAAGAAAAAAAGAATGAAAAGGAATTAAGAAAAATGTACGTCAATGGGTATTAATGACAAAATAAATAATTTGATAAATAATATGATAATAATGTAAATAAAAAGGTCAGGCAAAAGTAAAATTTAGTTGGGCACCATACGGGACGGCAACATCTGAATAAAGTCAAAAAACGGCTGCCAAATCTTTAAAAATTTAGTTGTGGAACCTCGAAGGGTAAATTTAATCTTATCAAGTTTACTAAAGTGTAAAGCATCTTTAATCCAGATTTCAAATGAGGGAGGTAAAGCTGATTTCCAGCACAACAATATTCTACGCCTCGCCAACAAAGTGAGAAATGAAACCAGATCATCCTTAAGTCTTGGCAAAGAAACCCTCTCAGAAAGTACACCAAACAGTCCAGTTAGTGCAGGGGTGGCCAACCCTGGTCCTCGAGAGCCGGTGTCCTGCAACTCTTAGATATCTCCCTGGTCCAACACACTTGAA
>CAEFZY010058189.1:0-23418 GCA_903066815.1 Brachyrhaphis roseni
TTATTATTATTATTCATCATTAAATCCTCATCATTCACCTTACCTGGGTCTCCAGCGTCTGCCTCACCACCTCACCACACCACATCCTGACATCAACAGAACTGTTCTTTGGTTTTATCTGAAATATACAGGTGGGTGGGAAAGAAAGTCACTACGGTGGAGGATCTGTCCTGCTGTGGAGCAGCCCTGTAAACATCATCAGCTTGGGTAGCTTGTCAACTAATCAGCGATTTCCCCTTAGGGATGAATAAAGCATATTCCATTCTAGAAGGCATCACATCATAAACCTTTGAAAATATCAGGATCTTTAAGTAAAGACCTAGTAGCTTTGGATGGGAAACTAAAAATAGGTCATCTTTGGACCTTTTAGCAGAAGAATGATCTAAAACATATGGCCAGGTCAACACAGGCACAAGATCAACCTTCTACCATTAGCATTTTAGGATGGACTCTGGTGACTTGGTTCGATTGGAGACCAAAACTAGAACATGTTACATTTTCATTTGGTGCAGTTTGCTTTCTCACTGCACTGTGTAAAAACGAACCAAACCCTTTGAAGAACCTGTTCCCTCCATCACCTGTGGTGGTGCTGCACCAAGAACGACTGAAGGAAACAATGCAAAAACCTGCCTCTAAAAAAGACGCTGAGCGAAACTTCCTTCTTCACGAAATCTGAAAAAAAGAACTGGCATGAAATTTAAGTGGTTGTAGGAACTTTTGTCTTTGGCAAAAGATCATGAGTCATTTCACCTGCTAGGGTTGGATTCCCTTGTTTGTGGTGTAGTTCACTTCCTGCATCTGAAGCACTCTATGGTCTGTTTGGACCATATGTACACTAGAATGCACCAGAGTTTACTTTATGTGAACTGAATCCTAGGTTTGTAGGTGGACCAGAGTTCAATCTTTTGGTCTACACCACATTCACATCTCGCCAAACAAACTGGAATTTCTAGTCAAACAAACTAGAATTCAAACTAAACAGGGGTAGTGGAGTGTGCTGTTTTCTATATTGTAGTGTTCATCAGGAAATTTCAGAACCAAAACTTTTATTTTTAGTGGTTATTTGTGGTTTCTGTAGCACATTTGTCCGACGCAGTTTATTCCTAAAGTTATCAGTTCTATTACTAGAAACAATCTGTTGCTTGGATTATTATAATTTCTATGCATTGAACCAATAGCTGCTCCATGAAGCAGGAAGTCTTTTGTATGTAGCATCTATTTTGGACATGTGGGCCAGCAAGATTGAAAAAGAAAAAGATACTTGGTTTACGGTCTTGGTGACAAATTTAAAATCATTTCTGTTTTCATATTGGAAGCCATTCTAAATGTTCACTTTGACTGACAGCTTGTGAATTTGGCATTATCACTCCCCAAAGCCATTTAGATGTTAGGATCTATGGGTGCTTGACTTTATGTATATAGTAGTGTTATATATTGTTATGAAGGAACTTTTCATTGACCTGTTTTATGGTCTCATCCCCCTTGTGGACTTTGCTTACTGTGCAGATTAGATCCTAGAATAAACACAAGTTACCACAGAAATAAGTTAAGGAAGGAATTGGAGACTGAACATGACGTCCGGCTCTGGAAACTCGATCTGCTCTCCGGATTAGTTATCCGTTTCCCTTCCTGTGTGCCTTTCCTTCCTCTTCTTGCATATTTGTTTAGTCCTATTGCTGTTTTATCCAGGCTGCCTCAATTTATTGTCTTGACGCACCATCCGCTGCTGCTCTCACCACACTTTCTTTTCTGTTTCCTCTCTTCCTTTTTTTTCTGTCTCTGTGCCGCTGTCAGTTACTGAACCTCCCTGCGCTGCTCTCTAACCCTGCCACAGGAAGTTTCCTGTGCTGAAAGGAGCCCACGCTGGATTACTTCCTGCCAAAGAACGTTGTGGGACACATTTGTTTGGGCCCCCTTCTTCCTCCTCCTCCTCCTCACTCCTTCTGCTCCCCTCGCTGCTTCCTCCTCCGGGCCCCGTGCAGATGGCCGAGGCCGGCAGACCGGATCTCACAGGGCTTTTGGAACAGGCGGAACGGCTCTCCGGCCCTGGAGAGAGCATACCGCAGTGGTGACCTCTTGACCTGAACTTCACTTCTGCCCGCCCCGGCTTTACCGCTCTCACAACTCGGCCATGGGAGACCAAAGTACAGCCGGTGCACGTCGTGCAGATGGCAACTAAGTTGGGGATGCATTCAGCTGTATCACAGTTGCTGTGATTCTATTTTCCAGTACAGAAATCTATAAACGCATTTTTGATGGCAAATTTGACTTGTGCTGAGCTGATTTTGTCAAGCAGAAACCCTACAAGAAAATAGGATCCAACTTTTTTCTTTTATTCGTAACCCTTGTTGTTGTGAAGCACCTTAATCCCATTTGTAGACACCTTCCTCAGACGACAGGCTGAGGGTCAGAGCTGTGCTTCGGATAACCTCGACCCTCCCTGGCTTATCGCCAACTGAATATAGAGGACTAGAAGGAAAGTTAAGAAACAGGAATCTGACAATCTGGACAGAGTGTCATTTTAGATCGATTGCTCTCTGAAAACTTCCTTTGTTTGACATGTCGGGGTGAGCGGATAGCGAGGGGGAGGGAGTGGAAGCAGACACACAGTTCTTATTACTCGTGTGACAAGTGACATTGGCGGCCAAAGATAACAGCTGTCCGACTCCCAGAGGAAGTGTTCGAGTCTGTCCGATAAGTCAGGCGTAAGAAATGAGCGGCTTGTGCTCGGTGTGGGCGTCGTGGATGGTCTGATCAGAGCGACACACGCTTAGCGGTTTGGTTTCACCTGTGCGAAACAGAGAAGAGGATACAGGAAAGAAAGGGGAGGTGAGCCTGAGTCATACTGTAGATCATCAAGTTCCAGCAAGAGAAGAGTGATATGATGAGGCGGCAGTATCGCATGCTGACTGGCATAAATGCAGGCCAAAATCGGTTTCTGAATGGTTTTGGTGGTCGATTTGGATGCATTTGACATTTTAACCAAAGATCTTTTTGGTAATGATCTTAGAGGCAAAAACAAAAAAAAGGTCATAAAGTTTAAATTATTATTCATTAAAATTTAGGCATGTGACTTCATTGCAAAGGGTGTGGCAATAAAAAAATGCATCAACATTTTCTAGGAAGAACTTCTGAAGCATTAAGTAAATAATGCTTCTGAAGCATTATTTACTTAATAAATGCTTCAGAAAATTAAAAATTGAACACTAATTTGCAAACACAGTTATTTAGTCCTTCAGCTGTCTTAAGAGACAGAGTTACTTGGACCCTATGGTCTGGCGGCGTTGCACTGACCCCGCATCCGTTTTACAATTTTTGTGTGTGTGGTTTCGGAAATTGACAGTCTGACAGGACAACCCTCCGCTTCCTCCTTGTCCAACAATGACATTTTCCATGCTTCTCCTGAGCGTCACGCCAAGATCGCAGAAGAGATCAACGTCTTATATGCCTTCCTAATCAATTCTGCTTGATTCTTCCCTCAGTGCTCCATCGGGGCTTTCTCTGGTGGAATTTTAACTTGGTCAATCAGCAAACAGAAGGAGTTGTGAATGATGTAAATTTTCTGCGCTGTTTCAGTATTGTACTGTAGTTTTCGCAATGGCAGCGGAGGAAGTGAACAAAGATGTTCAGTCTGTGTTGGTCATGCTCCCAAACATTAACAGCCATTTTGTTCAGCTTGGCACTTCTCTCTTCGAAGTGGAGATTGGTTGTTTACAGCAGAGGTAATTTAGCATAGAATTGTCATATTTCATACATCATGACCAAACGGTAGTGACTGGGTAAAATCTTAAACCTCAACAGAATCCACGCCTATAGGAGGCAATCGTTTATCAATAGCCGAGGGTCCAGACCTCTCAAAATGTTTCGAACCGACCATGAGGCAATCTCCACCCACCTTGTCGACATTTCTAACACCATCTGCTCATAGTCAACTGTAATAAAATGTTTCCTGACTATCTCATATTATTTAGCAATAGGTTGACCCATTGCTTGGTTTTATTTTGGTTTTATTAGTGGACAAGTTAGATTGGAGTTGTTTGGAGTTCTTCTACATTCAACAGAGAACACATTGAAAAGGGGAGAGATAACCTAGCTAGATGCTACTGTTTTACATGGACAAAAGAGGGACATGAGAAAGCTTTCTAGCAGTTTGGATATATGTGCTATACTCTAGAATTTCACTTAATGTATGTCAATTATGTACTTAACAGTAGAATTTAGTTTTCTCCTAACAGGGTATTTTCTGTACTTTTCCAGGTGACTGTAAATATTTCTTGGTCGTTACAATAGATTTTTTTACACTCTCGTTCTCACACGAGGTGTGAAGAAGGGAAATAAAAAAGCGACTGACTTGTTTCCTCCACTCATTTTTCCTGTCATGCGTGTCTCATTCTGAAAACAAACCAATAAACCTTCCATCCGCTAACGTTGCAGGGTTAACAGAACAAAACAACAAAGAGTATTGTAACACTATATATTACTTATATATATATATATATATATATACACATACATAAAACATGTTGAATTTTTTTCTTCAACACCTCCTGTCTGATTCTTTCTGCAGTTTTATGTCTAACTTATCATTTTTTAATCTTTTATTCTAACCTCTTCTCCCTCTCTGATTCCATCTCCCCCTTCATCTTTTTTTTTCTTTATCTCTGCTGCCATTCCCGTAATCACTCCCTCCTTTCGGCTTTTATCTCCACTTCCTCAATATCCTTTTTACTGCCTCCTTCCTCCCTCCCCTCCCCCTTCCCCGCGCTCTCCTTCCTGCCTATCCTTCTTTCTTCCTTCCTCCGCCTCCAGCACCACCGCCGCCTCCCCATCCGTCTGCTTCTTCAACACTCAACTCGTTTTTCTTCTTTTCTTTTCCTTTCTTCTCCATTTGGTTGCTGTCTCCCCCAAACCTTGACTTCTTCTCCGTTCTCCACCTCCAGGCCTGCAGCCAGTGTTTTGGAGCCGGGAAGACGTGGCTCAGTGGTTGCGGTGGTCCGAGAAGGAGTTTGCGCTGCGGCCCATCACAAGCGGCACCTTCCAGATGAACGGCAAGGCCCTGCTTCTCCTCACCAAGGAGGACTTCCGCTACAGATCCCCTCACTCCGGTACTCCTCTTTATGCACTTCTGGAAACAGGAGCACACTTGCAGCTTTGAGTCTATCAGTGAAATATTCTAAAAATTAGTCATTTCAGTCCACACTAGGAAAACAAAAAGATTTAGCAGCTAGAAAGGAAATGCAAATCACAGATCATTGAATTACAGGGTGGAAAATAGTTGCACGCTTTGTAAAACCTGCAAAAACATTAGTTTAATCTTACTTTACAATAACTATTAGGTCAATCTCATCCGGAAATCCTCTGTTCTTGTGCAATTTTTCAATTGCTCATATTAAACCTCCAAAATGGAAAATAAATCAGTAATGGCAGCAGGAGCAGATGATGTGGCGGTGCGAGGTGACAGCCGAGGGACGCAGCTGTTACAGCGCGACTGCTGGGGGAGAGGAAGTAGGAGACGGTTCATCAGGAAGTAGAAAGCAACCTCAACTGTCGCCCGAGCAACACCAGTGGAGAGGCGCATGAAAATAAAATGAAATATTGAGCTGATTTTCTCATTCCGTTTCCGCAAGTCTGTCTGGAAGATTTGAAAGAAAAAAGTCTCGACTGTGGAGTAGAGGACATTGGGAGTTTCAGGCTCCACACAGGCGCTGTGTGATGTGGTTTAGAATGAAAGTCATACGTGAATAAATAAGGCTTTGATAAATCTAGAAATAAGGTAAGGGATCAATCCAACTCCAAGGCGGGACAAGATGCTACTTTTTTATTCATATCTTCTGGACATTTAACAAGTAAAATAAAAAAGTCCTCCAAACTTCATCTTGCTTCAGTTTTAAATAATTCTGACATTTGTCATTAAATTTAATTAAGCTGGTTCTGCTGGTACCATGGTGTCTGTAAAACCATTTTCATAGTCTATTATTTTATTATACTGGTACCTGTAAAATGACACCCATTGCCCAGTGTAACAATGTTTCAAAAATAAAAATTCTGAGGTGGTTTTTAAAAAGCTATGTAGACATCTTAAAAACCAAAGTGTTGATTTTTGCTGTTTTAGTACATTTAATATTATAGTGAAACCAACGTAAGCAAAACTCTTGACAGACAAAGAAAACTTGCTTTCGTATTCTACATTTTTGCTGTTTGGCTCTTGCGGTTACGCATGGAAAGCAATTCCTAAACATGCTCAAAAACTCTCACTTTTGATAACTTTTATTCCCTCAGTCCTTAATTGCATACTGACCTAATGGAGTTTGTTAAAGTTAGAGGTGTGTCTGCTTTGGTAGCCCGTCTGTTAAACAAATATACTTCTAGCTTTCTAACTAGTTTTAAAACAACTTTTCCTTACTAACAGTGAAGGGTGGGGCCCCTTCAGTTTCTACGTTGGAAATGTCTTATTTTAGTGATTTCTAAACACATTTCTCGAAAATTAAGAAAAAAGTTGGTGCCTTAGCACAGTCAGCTAACTGGCAGTGTGCTGAAGCATGACTTGAAAATAGGGACTTTGAAAACTGGGCCATAGATAGAAAGGAGTTGGTTAAAGGATTTTATTGAACTTTTGACTTTTCCAGACATACTTTGAGAATCATTGCAAGAGATTCTGGGAAGGTATCTGGGACTTTGACACGAGCCGTTGGCTGTAGTCATGTCACCCTGCATCGTCAATGGCTCTAAAAATCTTTTCACCGTAAATGATGTGTTTTTGAACATTGATAGATACGCTGGTTTTATTTTCATGTTCAGCAAATCTTTAAAACTAAATAGGAACAGACTAATTTCCTGGCCTGGAGGCCAGTGAAGTGACCAACCTGACAGCTCACCTCATTTCCATTTCAGCTGAGAGCAAACAAATCTCCCATCCTGTCAAGTAATCGATGAGGAGAAAAGTGGGAGGAAATGATTCATGATCTTCTCGGGTCATATTAGGTGTTTCGTTCACAAAGCCTGCCTCATAAGGTCAAATAACTAAAATGGAAGGGGATTTTTTTTTACGACAGAATTAGTTGTTTACATCCAGTGGTTAGTGGTATCAGTCTAAATCTCACTTGAGGGAAGAGAGCAATTTTCTGGCTTGTGATGTGTCTATTTCCTCCTTTGTATGTTTATAGGCACAGAGTTCCCATCAGTCTCTGGGGTTTCATGCTTCCCTTTGTAGAAGCTCCAAGGAGGCTGTTTCCTTATCATGGAATGCGTCTCTGAAAGATGGCATAACTTACACCATGGCGAGTGTGAACCATAAACTCAACAGATATCATGAAATTTTAAATATCCTATTTTATGTCTTCAAAAGGAACCTCTTATTTTGAGCACACATTAGTTTTTCACAAGCAGACTATTTTAAATAAAGGAATCAGAGAAAAGAGCAGGAAGCAGGAATTTTGCCCACACTGCCAGAAAGTGAGAACTGAAAGGGTGTGTGTATGTGTGTGTGTGCATGCGGGGGTGTGCGTGCGTTTGTTTGTGTGTGTTCACCCTCGCTTCCTTTATGAGAATCATTTCCTTGTTATGTTAGGCGGTTCAGAGCGTGAGCCGGGTGACCGTGTGTTGATGAGATCACACCATCCGGACTGGTGGCTGCTTGTGTAAATGTTGAGGCTGGAAATCATTGAGTGACCTTCCTGCTCAGGCTTTGTTCCTGCCCTCGGACGCTGCTCTACGACCAGGAGAGTGCCAGGACCATATCGCACAATGGTCCTTTTATATGTTCACAGATTGTTAATGACTTTCCCTCAACAGCCCAGTTGATGCTTTCACTATTTAGTCAGTCATTTCCACTCGCTCTTATTGTCCATTTTCTGTTTTTGTCCTACTTCAACATTTGAAATAATCTGATATTGACATCAAAATTTAAATCAATAAAAACGTCAGTTTTCAATTGATGATATCTTTTAATACATGCACAAGTCTGACCAAACCAACATTGACTTTTGGGAAGAAGTAATATTCCCCACTGGAACTTAGTGGAACGTTGGCTGCATCTGGTTCACTATTAGTTGAGCTTTTAGAAAAGAAGCATACAGAAAGGAAAAGTCAAAGGATGGCAGTGTGATGGCGTGGTCTATCACACACTCAGGTGTGTGATGACTCCGCAGACACTGTCCATGTATGGTTGAGTTTTCATTGTCAAGCGTACAAATTGCCTATTTTTCTTGTAACAAAGTTCTTAATTTCCCAAGCTCAGCAAGTTTGACAAGCTAGTTTGGCACCTAGCACACCTGTTAGTGTGGCAAAGAAATTGGCAGACAAGCTGTTGCGTGTTCTTGGGACTGGTTGGGCTGACTCTCAAGAGTCTGATGCGTTTCCTGCTGAGCAGTTTACCGAGCGAGAGTATGTGGTCACAAAGACCCCCAGAAACCCGGACGTTTTTTACTCTGCAGAAGTTCAACTCAAAGCAGACGTCCACCAGGCATGTCCACGCAAATGTCCAATTTATGACTGCGTTGGAGTGGAGAAGCAGGGCTAGACACGCAACTAGCTCATCAAATGTGCTAGTATCTATTGGGATTGAGGGACATTACAAAATCTGTCATGAGAAATGATGGAACCATGAATTCCCCTGCATAAAAGTTTTGTGACCTAGAAGTCCAGTAAACTTGTTTTATGCAACAAAATGATGATCTCAAGCACACCAGCAAGTCCACCACCCGACGCATTTAAAAACAAATGAAGGTTTTAGAGTCTGGAGTTCCACCCTGAACAAGCCCTTCATGATCAAAAAGCCTCCACTGTGGCTCAATTAAAACCATCCTGCAAACAAAAGATGTTCAGAGTTCCTCTAACTGACGGGAAAGTCAGTTGTTGCAAACGTTTGAGGGCAGCTGGGGATATAGAGACACAGAGGAACATCATTCCAAATATTTCCTGGCCTTCCTGTTCTACAACATCAGTCATCATTTATGTTAGAAGAGGTGAGAGCTCAAAAGGATAAAACAGAGGAGCTTTGATCTATTCCATTGTCTTGCACTCTGTTGCAGCATCAGTGATCTGAGACATGTGTCGACTTGTCCTTTCTTTTTCAATAGCTTCTAGCATCGATGTGCTTTACAATCTCGGAAATAGATCTGATTTTTGAGTTTCAGACTGGCTAATTGAACTGGAAATTAAAGCGTACAAGCTAATTTCTCAGAGCATTTTCTGTTTTATTCATACAGCTCTAACTTTAGAATTGCATTTAGATGAGAAAAAGGTCTTCTTAGTTATCAGAAATGTTTGAAATCAGTAATGGCGAGGCAGATAGATGTTCATCATCATCACTGTACAAAACTGATTGATACAACTTTACAAATAATAGCATCCCTAAACCCTATGTAGACCTGTTTTACTGTGCCAATTAACAGTCATTTGGAAGCGGACCACTGTTAGATTTTATTAAGTAGAATTGTGGTGTCAGGCAGCCAAAGCAACAAAGAGACTCTTTAGATGAGTTTGTGGCACAAATTTGATTTGCCAATCAAGAGGTAGATACAGATGCACAATTTTTCTTTTAAATCTTGATGTGACACTTTCACTGATGTTGCATTTTAAGAATGTACAGACAAATTGAAGTAGCCTATTCTAAAAATGGAAGGTACTGCACAAAGTAGTCATTTTTTAACAACCATGCTTTTCTGATGATCCTAAAGGAGAACCTCAAACAGATGGACAAACATAATTTGGTTCTAACCTAACGTTTGCTTGTGATTCATTGAAGTGATGCTAGAATATTGTGCATCCAAGAATAATACAAAAATATCACTGAGGAATACTGAGGCATTAATATTGCAAACATTGGTTTAAATACAAACTGAATGCTATGAGCTGGTTGTAGTAGGTCCTAGTCTATGATGTCTTCACAGTCTGAGGTAGACTTTCTAAGAAGTGTCTCTACTAACACAAGTATTGTTTGTTTGGTGAGTCTTGTCTTGAATTGCTCAAGCCAGAGGAAGTTTGAGCAATAACGGCAGCATCTTTTGGGCTGGACCCTGGAAAGAACAGAGGAGAAGAAGAAGGGAAACCAGATACTGCGTCTGACGACAATGCTAATGTCCCGTGTCATGCAGGCGTCAGATGTCACCGAGAGACGTATGGTAACCTATGACCTTCTGCTTTCTGCAGGGGATGTCCTGTATGAGCTGCTGCAGCACATACTGAAGCAACGGAAGTCCAGTGTGTTTTGCCCGTCTGCTTACTTTCCTGGGAACTCTTTCCATTCGCTGCCTGAAGGCGCTGTGCATCATCTGAAGCTCGAAGGTCAGTCCTCCCTACACTAGCTTCCTGCTTCAGGGATACACTTCATGTTTCTTTAGCCTTAGTTTGGAGACTAATAATGTCTGCCAATTAGAATTAGAGATGCACCAATCCAGTATAAATATCTGCATCGATCCCGATATTGAAAGAAAAAAGCTTGAATATTGGTAACAATGTACCAGATCCATAAGGGCAGATCTATGCTTTGTGCTCTTTGTGACATCATGCTTTATTATTTATTTATAAATAAATAAATAAAATTTGTTACAAAAGTACAAAATATGCTTTTGCAAAATGGCTTAAAATTGTCTTTAATGCACTATGCTGGGTAGGCTGCTTTAGTTATTCAGTTCTTACTTATAGTTTTGTTTAGGGTTGTGTTTATCACAATTCTTTTTCCTGCCATTAATCTGAAATCCCTAGCTAAGCTAATCTGACGCTAGCAGCCAACAACAAATGTAAGCATAATTAGCCACCAACTGGATTTTAGCTAGTCAGGTTGCTTTTAACCTTTTACACCTGCCTTTTGTGTAAACAGACAGGCATTAAATAATGATATGAAAAATAGAACTGCAGTCATTTTTGAAGCATTTTCTGATGTTTCTTGGTTTTTAGTAATAAATCCTTTTTTTTAATTGTATGGCATATACACTAGCTTCGCAGTCACTGGGCTACCCAGAGCTCATTTTGAGCTTCTGACTAACAGTGGCAGAGATTTCCAACTAAATTATACTTCTTCCAGGAAAATCATCTCTGAAAGTCAGAAAATCATCACCTGATCCCGTGTTTGCTGCCGTACAAACTTGACCAAAGCGATTAAGAGTTCTGGTAAATATGTAAACTATGCAAAGTCCTCCAAAAAGCAAAAGCATTAGCTTAATAAAAGTGTAAGGCAGCGACGTGAGTCCCATTAGACTAACTAGTTGGTTCCATTCGAGGAAGTGCCGACCAAGTTTGGTGAAATACCTGAAACTGCTTCCTGGGTCGGTGGAAGAAAATGTGACTTGGCAGCAATCAGACAGACTGAGCCGTAACTCTGGTGTTGACAGTAAAACCTGCTCCACCAGGAAGTGCTGGTGTAGTTAAACAATATAGAGTTCATGCAAAGTGACTCATTCGCTGTGGTGAGTTCCTGCTTTGTTGTCGTTGCCACTCTAAGCTATTTTTCCTATGCCACTGATCACTCACATGCAGGTGCCTGGAACCTTCCTAATGTTTCAGAGAAATCAAGAGCGTCAACATTGTTTCCACACTGAATTAGTTTACTCTCAATGGTTATTTAAGCTCTGTTCAGTACTTTTACATTTAGGGGTTATAGAATCTGTCAAGTTCTCAAAAACATTTACAGATTTCAGTCTTTGCTGCATTTATTCCATGTGTCCTTTCTCACTTCCTTGATCCTTCCATCCTTTCCTTCCCTCATTAATTCCTTCCCTTCTTCTTTAGCACCTTCTTGTCTTCAGATCTTCTTCCTGACACATTCGGCTCAGTCTCAGAGTGACACCAGTGACATCTAGTGGAATATTTGTGCATGTGCGACATCTTCATTAAGGAAACCGTTTAACTTCCCAGCAGTCAGTGAAAATATCCACAACCAGGAACACGCCTGCAGAATAAAAATCAATATTTGTTTCTCCTCCTTTTCCTTTTCAGGTGTTTTATTTCCTGAGAATATTCATCTAGTGGAGATCAAAGATTTGCTTGAAGTTGTACATTTGAATGCAAAAGCTGTGGTTTGTTGAAGGAATGTTACACTGCTGCTGCTGGTTTGAAGCCTTACATAAATATAAATAGCTAAAATCCAATATGTCTGCCTCCTCAGAGACGATACGGCGGGCGCCGCGCGGTACAGAACCCCTTCCCCAGAACCCGCCCACCATCGAGCTGAGGCACCGCCGCTCACGCTCCCGCTCCCCCCTCAACCCGGCCCCGAGGCGGTCGCCCCCGGAACCCACCCGGCCCCGCTCAGCCAGCGAGGACCCCCTGCAGAGCTTCTCCCAGCTGCCTGACAGCAACCACCACCTGGCCGAGGAGATGTACCCGCTGTCTGTGTCCCCGCCGGCCCCCAACGGGCCCTGCGCCGCACCCAGGGAGGCCCCCAGCCCGGGGCTCCAGGAGGCGGGGCCGCCTCGCGTCATCCAGCTCATGCCCAGCACCATCCTGAACCCTCTGCTGCTCAGCCCCGGCAGAGGCGGGGGAGCCGGCCTGGACTTCAGGCACAGCCGCGCCGGGCCCCCCTCCCAGGTGGTGATGGAGAACGGGCGTGAGAGCAAAGTGCATGTGCACCACCACCACCACCAGCAGCAGCAGCAGCAGTTGGCCCAGCAGCAGCTGTTGCAGCAACAGGAGGAGGCGCTCTACAGGAACCACGTCATCATGCCCGTGTCTCCTCCAGAGGAGCAACAGATGCCCATTGGCCGGATAGCAGGTCTTTACATCACTTCCTGTCCTTCATCACAAAACACCAGCTGCCTTTCCACTGACCACAACACAGCTTACTGGAATATTGCTAATAAATTCACTTAAATCTGCAGTATGTAACTTTTATAAAGAATGTTTTTTACATATTTGTTATAATTATTGCCATGCTATGACATTATGAGACAGATAAAATGTGAAAAGAATGATCTCCATGAGCTACTATCGCTGTCTGATGAAACACACCAAAAAGAACTAATCAGAGCCAGTAGGAGGGTCTTAGAGCTGTCAATCATTCTTGTGTACATGCTGCAGCGAAACAACGTACTGTACTGTTAAAGGAAATCAGTGGCCATGCTAACTAGCCTAGCATTCACGATATGTTCTGTTAGCTGCAGTGTTGTGGAGAGTGGGTAGGGATAAGCAGCAATATGAGCTTGTGATTGACAGTGCTAAGGCCCGCCTCCTGGCTCTGATTGGTTGTTTCTAGTTAGCACTGGGAGGAGGCAGAGGAGCTTGATTTTTTTTTTATGTAATTATCTCAATACATATGTGAAAAATATATTTTTTAAAAGTTACATAAAGCAGCTTTAATGTCACAGCGTCACAGTTCATAAAAAGTTGAGTTTGTCATTTGAACATGTTGAATCGATCACTCTTCTGTAAAATGTCAATTTCCCCCCATCATTGAGGCGTCGCTCTGACGCCTCAATGATGGCTCAGTGTTGAGAGCTAGCTCCATGGCTAAAATATATATGTTTACATTCATCACTGCCATGATTATTAATGATTTATTGCACAAACATATATATTCACGTGGGATTTAACTATCATTTTTTATTTATTAACACCACAGTCGCGACATCCTGTTTTTCAACGTTAGTGGAATATCGCTAAAGTTTTGTGCACACTGGTGATAGAAACGCAGTTAGTGTTGGGAGTGTTTCTTTGGAAACAGCGTGAGCTGAGCCAGAGCGCCCTCTGTGTGTTGTCCCCAGACTGCAGGCTGCTGTGGGACTACGTGTACCAACTCCTGTCAGACAGCAGGTACGAGAACTACATCCGCTGGGAGGACCCCGACAGTAAAGTCTTCCGCATCATGGACCCCAATGGTCTGGCCAGGCTCTGGGGGAACCATAAGGTAAGCGCACCACTTCCTGTTCCTTCATGGACGCCGACCCCAAACAAACATCACACCGTTCTGGCGACCGGCCTCATGAAATGGGTTTTTCTGCTGTGTAGTCTCGCAACGAAAAATGGAGACAAATCCGACTTTTAATTGAAGTAGATTTGTTCAGAAACGTTAAAATCCGTAAACATATCCATCTCTCAGTATGATTGGTAAACATGAGGGTTTTGTTCCCCTCTTAATGAAACGTTTCAGAAGTTCCAGTGAGATGAAAGGAGAGTTTACTGTAAGCAGGATCCTCTGGAATGTTCTTCTATCATTGTTCAGGGACCAGCAGAAAGAAATGCTGGAGCTTCCAAATGTTTTTCTGTTTTACTAAATAAATATTGCTTTCTCTTGGAAACAAAAATAACTTTTAGTGGCTTTTTCTTCGTTTATTTTGTTTTAGTGTCCTCCTGTCTGTCTTTTCCTTCATAAAACTTTCCTTTCTTTGTCCTTTGCTTTCCTTTCCCCCTCTATTTTCTCTTCCTTTTGTCCATGTGTCCTTTGTGTTCATTCATTTTGTCTTCATTTCCTTCCTTCATTCCTTTTAGACATTCCTTCCCTCCTTTCTCTGATTTTTGGAGCTTTATGTTTACATCATTTTCTCTCTTGAAAGTACCTGCCTTGAACCTAATGCTTTTTTTTTTTCTTGTAAAAAGATGTTTGACCTCTGACCCTGTTATTGTTGATCCCCAACAGAACAGAACCAACATGACGTACGAGAAGATGTCGCGAGCACTGAGACACTACTACAAGCTGAACATCATCAGGAAAGAGCCGGGACAAAGACTCCTGTTCAGGTAACGCTCCCCCCCGCCCCCCGACACCCCACACCCTCTTCTCCTCTGAGCTCTAGATAACCCCCCTCCCCCTCTGCCCCTCAGGTTCATGAAGACCCCCGATGAGATCATGAACGGCCAGACGGAGCGGCTGGAGCACCTGGACTCAGACACAGACGAACAAATCTACATCAAAGAGGAATGCTGAACGGCTCCGGGATGGGGGTTGGGGGGGACGGAGGTCAGGGGTTAGTGGGGGAGGGGGAATTCCATGGACTACTTTACTACAGCCTCAGCCACCAATGCCTTTCAGAAGCAGCTTAATAAACGCCGGGAGTTTGGCTCCCATCGGTCCCAGAGGGAGAGGAAGTGAGATGTGAAACGCCTCAGGATGAGCTTGTGGCTTCCTGTTGGATGGAGCGTTGGGATTGGTCGGAGGGACGCTGCTGAGAGGACTCTTTATGTTTCTGTCCTGCAAAAAGCCAATCACTTGTGCTTCTATGATTCTTTGTTTTGTTTTGGTTTGTCTCTCCACATGCATTAGATCTTGGAAATGTGCTACTTGTAAAAAGAAATGTGTGCTTGTGTGTGTGTGTGAGTGTGTGAGACAGGACTGTTTTCATTATGGAATAAACATTTTTGATCAAACTGAAGGTGGAGACTGGAGATGTCATTGCAGGTGCCTTAAAGATCCTCATGGTGGCAGTAGAGGTCAACCTTTGCTATGTGGGCATCAGGTGCAGGAACAGGTCTGTTCATGGCGCGTGCCTTTTGAATTAAAGTCTCATTTACGGTTCAGACACAAAGCCACGCCCACTTTCAGGGAAAACCGGAAGCTACGATTTTAAAGACAGTAGATGCAAATTTGGGCCCTTTCAGTTCAATAAGAGGCTAAAATAACATAAATATACAATTAATAATGTTATTTTCTTCTATATTATTTTATCATGCAGCAAATATACAATTCATTTTTATAGGCAATAAAATCGTTTTAATAGTTTTTATTGAAGTTTTAGAAAGTTGAATATCAGACGAGGTAAACAATTAACTATGTTAAGGCGTCGTATATAACAACTTCACTGAATTTCTAGATCAAACTGTATTCCAAATCTATTTTATATATGTTTGAAAGTACATGATTCCGGTTTAAAAACGACATAAGGTTGAAAAACAACTTAAGTGAAACAACATTCAGCACCACATAAATGTAACAAACATCTTGAATAATGAAATAGATAAAGTTAGAGAGAAGATGCCCCGATAAAGGTTGGTCATCTTACTGGGGTTGTTAATTCCAAAGTTTTTCTATGTGAAACTTAAATGACGTCACTTTATTGCCTGACTCAGAGGTGTCCAAAAGTGCAGCCTGAGAGCTATTAGTGGCTCTCAGACTGATTTAAAAAAAAATAAATAAAATTATGTGTCCCCCACAATTTTGGCCTGTGTGGTAGTCATAAAGTTATAATTGTGACTTTATTCTCGTAATTGTATTTTTATTCTTTTTTTTTTTTTTTTCGATGTATGACCCTAATACTCTGTCTAATTCTAATAAAAATATTTTGGGGATTTTGTTTTATGGTTTTAGGGATAGTTTTGAGTTTGGCCGGTAGGTGGCGCTGACCGCATAAAGCTGATTCTTAATTATCATTTATCATTTTCCCCCAATTGACAAACCTAAATGCATCACTCGTTATTGATGCCCAGCTTCACTCGTCTTGCTCTAATCATGATCTTACTTTCAGTCAGCTCTAATCAGCTCCTGGGCGCGCGCTGCAGACCGGCTCAGTAATCTGATTACCGGTGCGCTCCGGGGTCTCCATAAAAGTTGGAGCGCGCAGAGCCGAGCTGTCAGACCGCGAAGAGCCGCTGCAGAGGATCCACCTCCGCCGGGGCTGAGCCCGACTATCCGGATACGTCACGACTTCTGATTGAATCCGATTGCCTATATTCATATTGATTATTTCAGAAAGCTGCTGGGCGTTGAACACGCGCCGCCGTCCAAAGACGCGCCGACAGGATGCAGAAAGGTTTCTCTCCTGCGTAGACTTACCGGGGCGGGACTGCCATGGATCAGAGGCTCTTCTGTTAGAAAGCTCCGGTTCTCAGTTTGATTTCACCTGGAGGTGTTTGAAAATAATAATAATTAAAAGAAAAGACAAGTCACCTTTTCCTCCTCCTTCTCTTTTTTTCCGCCCGTTCTGGATTCAAATGTCTCCACGCCTCAGACACGCAGCTGGATTGTAGCGGCGGCCCCAGAGATGCTTTAAACGGGCGTTGAGGTGCGGGAAGGGAGCGGGACACGAACAGGTAAGATTTCGGATCGAGCCACCTCTGTGAATGTGTCGAGTTATTATTTTTTTTCCCGTTTCCTTGGAGATCTGAGGGAAGGTTCGCTTTGCGCGCGTCGAGAACGCACACCCGGAGGCACGAACATTGACAAAACACCCGGCAAAAATTCAGAGATGCTGACGGACACGATACATTCTGATGGGAGTTTTTAGTTGGACAGAAACACTGGATGGTTCCGTGGTGTCTTTGGCTTCCCTGACTGCAGTTTCCACAAGTTTTCTGTAATCCACTGGACTCTCCTGAGAGCTGGCTGCCTGTTTATCCATCCAGTCAAGCAGAGATCAGGCTGGTTCTCAGAGTGAACAGAGGCTGACACACTCCTCCAACTCCAGTCAGGAAGGAGCGGTGTGTGTTCCTTCAGATACGATGGGAGGGATGCTGGCAGAGGCAAACCTAGGAAGTTTGGAACCGTGTTGATTGATGACCTCAAAGCAAATTTATGACGCCTCTGTTAGATATTAAGCTCCATCTTAAGACATCTGCAAGTCAATACATTTATTTCAGCAATTCAGATTTAGCAGCAGAAAAATTAAAGTCAGTTTAGTGGAAGGAAAAAGTGCGGCAGAAAATGATTGTGAATCAAAATCCATTGAAGACCTTGAGAAGATTCACTAGGAGTGACTGACTGCAGCTGGAGTAAAATGAATTCAGGTAGAAGATTTTTCAACATAGATAAAAAAAATTTTCATTGGACCACAATTATTAATGTATGAAAATCTATTTTATTGCTCTTATGAAATATTTAAATTTCCTGATGAACTCTATGCCACACATTTCAATAATTGAAATTAAAATGAATTTTTCAGTGATATTCTGTACAGATGCACCAGCACTGGGTCATTTTAAAGGCACACTACACTACTACATAAATTGTACTCCCAGTATAATATTAGTTAATCTCCAATAAAGGCTTTTTATTGTGTATATTTTTTCACCATGTTATAGATAAATAAAAAAGTATTTTTTTTTTCACTACGTCATGATAATAGATTGCTAAGATCTACTGACATAATGGCATAAATCATCTCTCTACTGGCTGTCAGGGTTAATAAATCCAGCAAAAGTTCATATTCATTGATTTAAAGAAATAGCTTCCAGTTGGTGGAAGCGCCTTCTCTTCTACCTTGAATTCCTATTCTGGTTATAACATTACCAGAAGAAACTTATATTATTAGAAAAATAAGGTAATATTTTGTAGACAATGAGTGTTATGAAAATTCCTCCACAAAATTAAAATAAAGTGAGGAATGTGGAGCGTCTTGAGAAGTTGTACTTTGGTGTCAAATAAGGAAACACTTCCTCTTAACACATCAGCGTCAAATTATTATGAGTAGCAGGACTTTGTTCAAATGACTGAGTCTGTTTAGAAGGAAGAATCCAGTTGATCTCGAAGCCGTCAAAGCTTTTTTCTCATTAAAACAACTTTCTTTTCTCAGAGTTTTATGTCTTTCTTTTCTTAGCATTGCATCTTTATTCAGGTAATATTATAACTTTATTCTCACAACAACATGGGTGGGTATAAAAACATTTGTAGGGGTGCCTACAGACTGCCCTCTTGGGGGCGCCACTGGAGTCTCATTGGGTTTGCAGGAGAGTTATCCACATGGTTTCCTATTGGTTGGTCTCGTTTCAGGTGTTTTCTCATAGACGGGTTTAAGAAGAGTTCAGAACCTGAGAACTAAAAAAAGGTCTAATAAAAGTTTATTCCAGTTCTGTAATGTGTGGTGAACACGAGCTGTAAAAGACAAGAAATTACAGAAATATATAGAGGAGAAAAAAAGAAAAGTCTTTGTGGTTTACAACATACTTTTGTTGGTATACAGAGTGCAGAGATGTGCATATATTAATCCATATTCACTGTATGGATTACTTGTTTGGATAGAGATAAAGAAAATGTAAAAACATGACTATCAATACATTCATCTATAATAATATGCACACATGCATTACAACTTCAGCAGCTCTATGCTTTGAGAATTTCCTCAGCTGGTCTAAACATTTAATTTATTAAATGTTTAGACCATTAATCATAGTCAATACACAGAGTGAGTAAATATTTGTCTCAGTTATCACCCAGTTCCCATTTTCCCCTTCTTGGTTCCAGAGGCTGACAGATAATATGACTGGATTAGGTTTAAATTGTTCAATTAAACGCTGCAAAAATCATCCATAAAGAAGTACACAGACCAAATTAATACAACAGACTGCCACACACTTAACACTTGAGAGCACAACTGGAAGCTGTTTGACCAAAATCTTAAGTCAAAGTTATCTTAGAAAGCATCTGAGGTCAGGAAAAAAGATGGAGAGAAATGAATCCATCAAGCATCAGAACAACGTGGCAGAATTTGGCTTTTAAGAAGCGATGTGTGAAATAAATATTTGCAAAACCAATTAAAGCGCCAATTACTGTTCACAGCTTGTTTCGTGCGCTAACTCAACTTCCCTGCTGACTGCAATTACCAACAAGTCTCATATTAAATATGAAAAAGGAGCAGCCCAAGTGCAGGGCGTGCTCTGTTAAAGAGAAAGCAGCCCGAAGCCTCCAGACGAGCTACGTCTCACCGAACGATCACCTGGAAGTAAATACCAGGAGTCCAGGCGAGTTAGACGTTATTAACTGGTGTCCAACAGTTCTTAATGCTGCAAAAATACCCAAAAATATGTATTATTACAGTTAAATTCTTTTAAGAAGTACAGGATTAACACTGGCTAGATTTAGTTCACTCTTGTGGTGTTCTTTCAGCTAGCTGACTTGCAGTGTGTAGCCAGAGAAAAATCCCATTACATTGGCGTTTTATTCAACAGACATTACACCATGGGAACAGTATGATGGGAAATTGTGACAATGTCATTAATGGAAACCTTGGTAACAAAAGTTCATGTCTGTACACTTTAAGTCAAAATATATTTTTTAAACTGTGTATACAAATTAAAAATGTATAACATGATTTAACCATTTTTACTTAAATCAGAAAAGCACATATTTTTTGCAGAAATAATACAATACATTGAGTATTACAGTGGTAATAATGCTATGGATGAACAGCATTCAGCAGTTGGGTGCTGTGGCTCTGCTCTGGGCTCCATATACAGAGAGACTCCAGTCAGTAACCGTGTTCCCATCAACGTTGTTCATCCCTCATATTTTAAAGTATCTCATTGCATATGGTTGAAAGAAATCTCAAAATTTAAAATAACGTCCTCAATATTGTAAAAACGTTTTATGCTCGTCTGAAGTGGTTTTTGGTTTTTCCAAAAGAGATAAATGTGAGATGGAAACACATTGGCTGAATAAGTTCTAACATAGCGAATGCACCCTGGTGGGCCGGTGCCTTACCAGAGCCACACAGCGCAAAAAATTTGTAAGCACCTGGTTAGAGGAGGACTGTCTAAATTTTTCAGAGATGTGGTTTATGCTAGTTTGCGACTTCTACTTCTTGTTTGTTATAGTCATACGTAACATCAACATCTGATTAAATTACGTTTTCCATAGCCTGGTTGATTCGCTCCAAATGTCTAAATCACATTTTCCTTTTTGTAAGATTTTAGTTCACTCAAAATTTGGATCACAACATATATATATATATATATATATATATATATACATACATATACATACATATATATACACACACTAAAGGACTTAATTGTAGAAATGACTTTACAAAATTTTGAAACCATACCTGTTTAAAACCCTGGCATACCTTGACAGTTCCGCCTACCTTAAACATGAGTATGACTGAACGTTGGCTTCTTAGAAAATTCCCATCGAAAGGTTTTTGGTAGCAACTTGAATTGTTTTCAATTACTTTCCCATAAAGTCCAGTTTTATCTCATCTAGTCTTACTTTCTATTATTTTATCTTAAGACTTGAATCACTGAATTCATCGTGATACCTGGATCATTTTTCTTCAGCTTTACTTGTATTGGGGTAGATGTACCTGATGCCAGACTTTTAGCCGTGTGAACTGGTGATTAGCCCAGTCCAGGGCCCAGTGGCCATTTCCATCAGCAGATAGCTGGCAGCTGCTGTGAATGAGTGGATTTGGGGCTTCTGGCTGAGATCAGACGGACCCCCTCCTAACCTCTAGGGCTGGGTAAAGCGGTGCCATCCGTCTGGCCGGCTCTGTGCGGATCAGCCAATGTCACTGGACCGGTTCCGTGACCTCCTCCTGGTGCTGCCTCCTCTTCATTGATCCAAAGCTATGACACGGAGGCTTCATGGTCTGCTGCCCCTCGCCGGCTACGACGGCTTGGCGCTGCCAGCGAACAGCTGTGACACGAGCAGCAGGGAGCCTCAGAATCAGGGTGTCTTCATTTTATCTTTCTTTGATTTCTAGATCTTAAGAAACTTTGCAAAAAAAAATAAAATACTTTCACATACAAAAACACTCGTCTTGTCAGAGATATAGGAAGGAATGTATCCCTTCCATGTGAAAGCAGCTTTGTAGATCAGTCAGGAGGATCCTTTGGTGTAAGAATCTCCTGTACATACAATGAAGCTGAGGGTTTCATGTTTAGCATGCAATGTGCTTGTTCATTCCCTCTTGATGGGTGAGGCGGTGCCACTGCCTTCTGAAAACGACTTGATTGGCACCTCTCTGTGGAGGTGTTTGAAGTTTTTTTTAGCTCCCTGTTCCTCATTTGTCTCGCTCTCCTCTCTGTTCTAATTTTAAGTCAAATACTAGAGTGACTGAGCAAACAGGAGCTCTATAGAAAGAGCTGATAGACAACAAAACTTTTAAAAATATCTAGATTTTTACCTGTATCATCATCTTTTGCTGATGGCTTTTCTTTCAGTTTCTGTGTGGTTTAAGTGTCACGGTGCGTCTGTGTCTAGCTAACACAGTTGATGCTAAATGCAGTACTTACACAGATGACAGTCTCTACATGTGTATGCACCCCCCCCCCCCATTCGTTTGAGGAAACATGCAAAGGTTCTAAATGACGCTTCACGTTGTAGCGGAGTCCAAATTTTCCAACAAACGGAATATTGTAAAAACTAGTTTTGTGTTTTTTAATTCTAAAATCTGGTTGCAGACAAAAAATGTGTACAAAATTTATAATCATGCTATTTCTATGGTTGTAAGTCCAGAGATTATGTTCAGTTTTCTCCAGTAGCCTCCCCTACATGACCTGTCGGGGTGCACTGGCACCCAGATAGCTAAAAAATGCTAATGCGCTTTTTCTCCAGTTGAAACAGAAATTTTGACCGTCTGGTCATATTTCCAGTTGCTTAGTGTGAATCTCCTCACCCCATCAGATTAAGGCAAACCTTTTTTCAAGCTACAGTTGGCAAGCTATGTGTGGTCATGCTAACTCCAGGCTTAGCTTAAGCAGTTAGCCTGACAAATCATCAAGCTAATATAAACTGTGTCTCTTTAAGGAGCATAACAGGAGAACAGCATGATGTTCTAAAAACTATAACCAAATGTAAAAACATGTTTACTAGGTTCTTGGCTACGTATCAAAATTTAAATACAGCCATACAATTTTAGCAGCAGTGGGAATCATTGTAGCCATTTTTGCTTTTAGATTTCGTAATACATGTTTGTTTTAAATTTGCACCGTAATTCTATGAAGCCTTAATTATTTTTACTTAAGGTTGTTAAACAGTAAGACTTAAGTTCCTGAAACTGATTTACCAGAGAAAAATAATGTTTTTCATATTCATTAAATCTGTCATAATGACAAACCATTGCTATCTTCTGTTTGTAAAACTGTCAACCAACAGCATATTGTAAGGACACTCAGTGGGGACCCGGAAATTCAACCACACACCGGAGTTTTGCAAAGGAAAAAACAAGTTTAATGAAAACTCTCAAACTCAGGAAGCTGCTCAGGGTGCGGTCGTCAGTACAGCACTGAGAAGAGAGGGGAGAAGGCTGGTGAGGCATCTTGGAAATGTTTGGCTTAACTTACCTGTACAATAGTGGACGGGTGGAGCAGGGAAACCAATGGTCAGAAGCAGTGAAGACCCTCCACAGGGAGATCCAAGAGGCAACACTCAGGGACTAGTCGATAATCAGGCAGAGGTCATACACAGGTGGACAGAGAGAGCAAACTTAGCTTGAGGGGCAGGCAGTAGTGATGGGCTATCTGAATCCAGGATTCGAGGCTTGTATCGAGTAAAAAGGTGCGTGTCCGATGAAGCCTCGCTTCGAGGCTTGTGTCGTCTTGCTGAAAACCACGTGACTGGCAACAAACGAAGCCTCGCGTTGCATGGGTCACGTGACGGCTTCATGTTGCGTGTCGGTTTTAAAAATAAAAGCGTGATGAGCCGCTGATTCATGGGTAATAACCCATAATACAATAGTACATAATACAATAGTATTATGTATTTGATCGCATCAGAGGAGTATTTGTCTTCAGCAGTGGCCGAAATGAAAGGAACCTTTTATAGTTCATGTGTATTAA
>CAEFZY010058195.1:0-10647 GCA_903066815.1 Brachyrhaphis roseni
ATTCTAGTTTCTTCAAAGTAGCAACCTTTTGCTGTGATTACTGCTTTGCACACACTCTGCATTCTCTTGATGAGCTTTAAGAGGTAGTCACCTGAAATGGTTTTCACTTCACAGGTGTGCCCTGTCAGGTTAATAAGTGGGATTTCTTGCCTTATAAATGGGGTTGGGACCATCAGTTGTGTTGTGCAGAAGTCAGGTGGACACACAGCTGATAGTCCTACTGAATAAACTGTTAGAATTTGTATTATGGCAAGAAAAAAGCAGCTAAATAAAGAAAAACGAGTGGCCATCATTACTTTAAGAAATGAAGGTCAGTCAGTCCAAAAAATTAGGAAAACTTTGAAAGTGTCCCCAAGTGAAGTCGCAAAAACCATCAAGCGCTACAAAGAAACTGGCTCACATGAGGACCACCCCAGGAAAGGAAGACCAAGAGTCACCTCTGCTGAAGAGGATAAGTTAATCCGAGTCACCAGCCTCAGAAATCGCAGGTTAACAGCAGCTCAGATTAGAAACCAAGTCAATGCCACACAGAGTTCTAGGAAAATGTGTGAATCAGGCCTTCATGGTAGAATAGCTGCTAGGAAACCACTGCTAAGGACAGGCAACAAGCAGAAGAGACTTGTTTTGGGCTAAAGAACACAGGGAATGGACATTAGACCAGTGGAAATCTGTGCTTTGATCTGATGAGTCTAAATTTGAGATCTAATTATACATTATAACCACCTTCATTGCTTCCCAGAGCATGGAATCATCCACATTCCGCTTGTCATTAGAGCTCACGAATGACTTCATTTTGAATATTTGAATTGAAATATAGGAGCAAAAATTTTATATGTGAATATTATAGTATTTGCAGCTTGATACTGATACTAGTGTAAGAGAGGAAATACTATTTATGAAGTTGATTTTGCGAGAGGATTCTTGGCACCTGTTTGGGTCAAACTGATCTGACACTCTCTCCCTTCCCTTGCGTGCAAAGCACAAAGTTGGACCAAATATGATTTGGGAAGGTTGCTGTTTGGACAGGGAAGAACAACAATTTGTGATGAATTGGCTTATTCAGCAATTCTGAAATGGAGCAGATGTTGAGGTCAAGAGGTCTCAAATATTTTCAAGGGAGTCCAACGCACACTTAGTCTAGGGGCTGCCAGGATCCTTATGTAAATCAAGGGCAGTAATGCTATTGGTTAAAACTTTCCAACTCACATCAGTAAACATGAAATTTTATTAAAAAAAAGGGTGATATTAAGAATACTAAGAGATTTTTGGTTTTGTACTGATGAAGCAGTAAGACGAATCCGTGGAAGAAGGTAATAAATCTCCCAACCCGTCGTGGCCAGCAGCAAGAATTACGTCTCCATGCATTATTTCTTTACCTATATATTTAAGAATTTAGCCATCTTTCAATTCTCCAACAAAATGGTGACCCTGGACGTTCGATTGAACAATTGAAGAAGCCAGGGGAAGAAAGGTGACGACTAGCTTCAGGCTGACTGCGAACGGGAGGCTGTCTGGGCCCACTCAGAAAAGAGGTACGATTTTTTATATCTTTTACTTGTTAAATACAGAGCGGTTTCCTGTCTGCTGGCGGTCTGAAGTGCTAAAATGTGTGATGAAGTTCTTTTCTGCTTGCCATAGACGAGTTATCTTTGCGCAAAGATCGGGCTACCTAAAACTCTAAGGCGCATAGTTAACTTGTACAACCTGGAACAAGCAGCTCGGAAAAATAAGCACCTTGTCAGTCTGGTTCTCACCCTTTTTGGTGACGGTAACGTTAGGAATTTTCTTCCATTTATGAGTTACCATATATCAGCCAATCTAGTGTAGTTTTCCTGAGCAAGCACTTTTATTGAGCTGACTAATAAATAATATATAATGATTTGTTAATTATGGCAAGAAGCCAAGAACTTTAACTTTAAACCAACTGAATCCACGAAGAGTTTGCGATCTCTATGTTGTTGAAATAAGAAAAAGCGCAGAGATTGTGATCTCTATGTTGTTGATGTAAAAGCGCTGAGAATATAGAATAAGAATAAAAAGAGGCCGAGAGAGACCAAGATTCTCCGTGAGAGAGAACAAGATTCTCCAGTGAGAGAAATAACAAATTTCTCTGTGTGGCCTGTGACATTTGTGTAAAGACAAGCGCTGAGAATAAGGACAAATAAAAAGAGGCAGAGGAGACAAAGTTCTCAAGTGAGAAAAATAAGAGATTTCTCTGTGTGGCCTGTGATATTGTTTTGAAAATGAGTAAATGTAAATCAGAAGTCTCAAAGTTTTAGAAAACTGAGTTTATAAGGATGACTTTTGTGAGTTAAACTGCAGTATTTATTTCTTTAATTTCTTTCTCTGAGATCTCTGGAAGAGGAGGCTAAAGTGATTCTGTCTGCCTTGGCTGAGATAACTGAAGTCCTAACATAATTAATTGTGTGCACACATTAAATTTGGACAGTGGCTAATTAAATCAGTAGCCAACTAAAATTTTATATTTCTATACTTTTATAAATAACTATATTAGTCAATATAGTTATATTAACTATAGAATCCCTGGGAGGAAAAAGAAAGATAGGAGGTAGAAATATAAATGGAATGAGTGTTGCTGAGATGAATGGCTGAATAATTGGGAATGTATGTTGTCTGTTGTGTAAGTATTTAATTGGCATGCCTGTATATACTGTAAAATTCAAAAATGTACATGTTTTGACTGACTGCTTTCAAAGTAACATTGAGCATTAGAAGCCGTGCTCTGCTTAAGAGTTCAAATGTGGTCTTTATTTTTGACTGCAATTGTTTTCTACGCTGATCGTAACTTGTAATTTGATGCTGTGTATTAAAGATAAGAAAATATAGATATCTTGCTGTTATAATTCACAAAACCAGTGAGGAAGTTTGTTGGGAGAAAGGAAAAGAGTTGCTTGGCTGAATTCCCAGAAACACACATACACGAACTTTCCATCTCACCCTTCCGACCCCTTGTCCATCTTTCTCTCTCTCTCTCCTCCATCTCACTCACCCTCCCCTCTCTCGACTCCTCCGCTTCACCTCTCTCCCTCTTTTGTTTCACCACACGTCACTCGGTCCCAGATCCCTCATGATTTGGGACCATCCGTTGTTCACAACCAGTTGTAGTCCACAGTATCTAAGTCAGCCAACTTCCTTACGTCTAGGCCTGTCGCGATAAACGATAAATCAATTAATCGCACAATAAATTAAAACTATCGACGTCATTTTAATTATCGGCATTATTGTCTCTTCCGGCCTTTTTCTCTTTCAGTTGATGACACTAAATGAAAAAAGGCTCAACTCCGGTGCTCTCCACTGACCCTCCCTTCCTCATTTCTTTAGAGTAATGCCCAGCGCACACTGAACAATCTTAGAGCTGTAGGCCGATTGTCGGCCCATTTTCTAAACCTGAGACCACACATTAGCCGACAGAAATCCTAGGTATAACTGTTCGATCGTGCGATGTGGTGTCCAACAACGGGCACAAAATAATGGCTACAAGTTCAGTTAACTAATTTTAAAACCAGGCATTAATCAATGATTTACTACAATCTACCTGCAATGCATGTGGTTAGTGTCAGTCCTGACTGAATGAAAATCATTATAACCTATTTAAGTCACATTAACGAAGAACAGCTGAAAAGTTACCGGGGTGGCAATTTCGCTCCAACTCCTCCCCTTGTCATTTCTATATTTTTTGCAAGTTGAATAAACATTAATGTTGTTTCCACATATCATGCTGGACTTGGGGTTGCGCCCTGTCAGCTGTTTGGGATTTCCCTGCGTAATTTCCCCTCAGAAAGCACAAGGGAATCCGCGCTTCCTGATTGGCTACCTGTCACATTCAACAGGCTGCAATAAAAGTTGGGGAAAACACTTGATTTAGAGCTGAGCGGCCAAGACGATCTACACACCACACAATCTTAGAACGACCAACGTTCTAAGATTGTCGTAAGGGGAAAAAATAGGAGCAAAAAACCGTGTAGTGTAAACTATTGCATCAGGTAGTCGATGTCCCCATCTTCTCTACTTAGATCTAATGGTTACTGAAGGGCAACATAGTATACAGACTTCATAATCTGCACTCTTTTGGATGAATGCAATATTTATTTCCACTTTGGCTTTATGTTGTTTAGTTTTTTTTTTTTCAAGTACATTGTTTGTTAATGGAGACTGAGAATCTATTTTATTTCTGTTTTTAGTTGTTTTGTTTATTTTGTTTCTCAGTTCCAGTGTTAAGTGTTGTTTTGAAAATAAAGTGTATATCTTTGGCAGGAAATTGCATGTATTATTAAGTCATTTCCATTAAATCAGTGTGAAAAGGTCTTCAAACAATATTATCGTTTATCGCAATAATTTTTGAGACAATTGAGACAGCAAAATTTATTATCGTGACAGACCTAATTACGTCCAATTGGCTCCCACCTTTGCTCATTTCGGACTGAAGCAAAGTGAAGTGAAGTTTTTCAGGTTTAAAGCATAAAACCTTGAGTTAACTCCAATAATACAGACTTTAATCCAAATAATTATTGTTATGTGACACTGAACTATGTTGAACATCTTTCAAATGTATATTTTACTGTAAATAGAGTTGAAGAACTGCAAAAACCTTGGTTAACTGTTATATTTGTTGAAGAACATATAACATATTTAGCAACAATAAGCAAACAATACTACAAGGAACAAATATAGCAAGCACAACTAACTAAAATAATCAACTTATTCGTTACTAACTTGAAAAAAGTTGAACGATAACAAAATTGCAATTGACAGCAAAACTTAAACTGAATTTCAAAAGTGAGACAACATACCTACTGTGATCATTGGTTCAAAAAACCCAAAATATGCTTCTGAAATTCCTAAAATTTCAAAGAAATGGCAAAAGAGAACGCGAGGACTTCCATTTCCGTGGCCAGAAAATGGGAGTTTTGACTGATCCCTTTGTGAACAAATGAAAACTCGGATTACAGACTACAAAGCAAAAAAGAAAAGTAAGAAAAGACAAGCCAAAAGAGAATTAGAATTGAACATTTTACAGCTATTCAAGGAAAAAGGTGAAAAATACAGAAAGAACTTAAAACAGCAGTTTGTTGAGCTCAAAAATAATTATGAAAAAAACAAATATGACAAAATGAATCCTGCTGGGTTGTATCCAGCCCTCACAGGAGTCCTGAATACTACAAGTTATTTTGGATACAGGAATGATGGGCATGTGGTGGTTTTGGACATCGCACTGACCAGTACCAAAATGGTGACAACTCATTCCAAAGACGGCCGTGTAGCAGAGCCAGACCAGGTCCACCGACAGCTCTGTTAGAGCCATAAATATCACCAAGCAGTTTCATATAACCAACAGGGAACTCCATACGACCCACAAGGAGTCCCATACGATCCACCAGTTAAAAAATCTGGTGTTCTCCTCAAGGTGTGTATGTTGAAGAAGGTGTGGATCTTCAAATTTACATGCAACAACTTGAAGCTAAAGTTTATTGGCTAGGAGACATTAATAACTCAATTGAAGAAGTAATTTCTAAATGGGGTCAATACATTCAAATACAAATTCCTGAAGCTAAAAACCATTTCTAGATTACCATTGCACAATGTACTATGACATTTCAAAACAGAGTTTGAAGAACAAACTCTGTTCTTCAAACAGAGTTTGAAGAACTCTGTTTTTTTCACAAAAAAGTGAAGTGGTGAACCTTTTGTCCCAATACATTATTGTTGGGAGACAAGGAGCAGCGCTCAATGTAGAAATGAATGATTTAATTTCTCAATGGTACAATGTTGCAAAATCTGTACCACACATAACATTGTTTGTAAATAAAAATTTTCATGCCAAAGACCTTGGACCAATGATGAAAACTATGACACAGATTAAATGGGAACAAACAGAAAGCCCATTAATTTTCCAATCAGAGGATGCAACAAAGATTAAAATAATAAGTTAAACTTCTATGACAGCAAAACCACAGGTGGTATCAGTACCAATTAATGACACAGAACAAACAAAAGAAAAAGATGAGTTGGATGAAAATCCGTTAATGCATGACATGTTAAAACAAGTTCCTGAATGAGTATGGTCAAAACATGAAACAGATGCGGGTCTAGTGAAATCAAATGCTAAACTTCCATTTCGTCCTCAATATCCATTAAAAACAGAAGCAGAAGAAGGAATCAGTAACACCATTGAAGGATTATTAAAAGCAGGAGCGTTGGTGGAAATTGAAAGTCCATGCAATACTCCAATTTTTCCAGTTCTAAAAGCACATAAGTCAAAGTACCACCTAATACATGACCTTTGCACAATAAACAATGTGGTGGAAGACAGATCTTCGGCGGAAATACCCAACCCCCACACCCTTTTAACTTCAATTGCTGCTGAAGCAAGATTTTTCACTGTAATTGATCTTTGTTCAGCATCTTTCACCATTCCTCTAGCACAGTGGTCCCCAACCATTTTATCACCGCAGACCGGTCAAGACGTGGCAATTTTACTGCAGCCCGGGAGGGCAGGTGGTTCCGAGTTCTAAGATTGTCGCTTGTGATAATCGTACGATTATCCTGTCTGTGTGGATAATCGTGACACACGTTCCACGTGTGTCACGTGGAACGTTGGACCGCTCCCATCTAAAATACAGATGTCTGTGTGGTGTGTCACGTGGAACGCTGGACCGCTCCCATCTAAAATTGGGCATATTCAACATGTTTGATTGTCTTGGACCTTTTATCGCAGCGTGTGGGGTTTTCCCTGACTGGGAGCGAGAAAGCAACCTGTTGAATGTGACAGGTAGCCAATCAGAAAGTGTGGTGATGTAAGCATGGGGGGGAATCCCAAACAGTTGACATGGCGCAACCGAGAGTCCGGTTTGGTGCATAGTGCAGCAAATAGAGCGGCTGCTCCCGCAGTCTTTTATTCAACGTTTTTTTCTTTTTGTTACGTCTTTTTTGGCTTAAAATGAGTCCACAAACTATCACTATTGCTTCTACATTGTCGGACATGTTTGTTACTCTAAATTCATGTATGGTATGTTGGTGTTTTACGGAATTTTCTTCAGAAATCGGGATGTTCACGAGTGAAATCGGTTCTTGTGTGGTGTGTTGCTCCTGCAGTGTGGCTGGACACACGAACCGATCAAACCTGTTGTACTTTTATCAGTTCTGTGTGGTGATAGAGGTTTGGAAAATCGGCCGACAATTCTAAAATCATGCTGTGTGAACCAGACTTAATACTCACAAACCTCTATTCCTCTCGTCTCGTCTCAACCACTGCCCTAACGCTCTCTAACTCTGGTTGCTATGGTAACGTTTACATGTTCCTTCAAAATAAGATATAGATGCGGCACAAAAACAAACATTTTACTTTCATGAAAATTTTCACTCATGATAACGTCAAATTAATGGGAGCCCTGCGCTTGTTTCTCTACAACGAGACCACTGGGGACCACTGCTCTAGCGGAACAATCTCAATACATGTTTGCATCTACTTACAGAGGTAAGAAGTACAGCTACACTCGATTACCTCAAGGTTTCAAACACAGCACACAGGTGTTCAATCAAGCACTTAGGCAGGACCTAGAAGGATTGGAAATAAATAGCATGTTGCTTCAGTTTGAAGATTGGCTGAACGGGGGAACAAAGCCTCCTAAAAAAAACTACAGTATTGTCAGACACAGGTAGAATACCTGGGAAGACAACTCTCAGAAGGAAGTATTGGCATATCACCTTCTCAATTAGAGGGTGTCAGCAAAGCTCCATGCCAACGAAAAGTTGGAGAAATGATGACATTCCTGGCTATGACAGGTTTCAATGCTGATTGGATAGAAGATTATGCAGAAAAACAGCACCACTCAGAGGACTCATGAAAGAACCAGGTCATCAAAACCAAAAGAATTTGCTAATATGGACAATTGAAGCAAAACTCTTTTCCCTCGCCCTCCGTAGCACCTGCTCCTTCTCCTGAAAATAATGCAGCATGATAATGATGGTTCTCGCCTTCCCGCCTTTAGCCTGCGTCAGGCTCTGGTGTGCCTAATCCACCTCAATTGGCCGATCAAAGTTGTCTTATTCCAGCAGTTTAGGCAGCAGTTTGCAGACAAAGTCCATCGGTTTACCATTCTCTGCTTTCTCTTGTATGCCTACAATACAGATATTCTGTCGGCGCGAGCATGCCTCTAAATCATCCAGCTTCGTTTGCTGCTGAGAGCACTGAGCAGCTAGACTATTGTGTTACTTCTCCAGTTCCAAAATCCGTCTTTCATTTGACACGACTGCAGCCTCCGTTGATGTCACGCAGTCACAAATATTGGAAAGTCCCGCTTTGAGACTATATATTGATCCATTGAGCTCCACCTCATGTTGACTTTGCTGCTAAGCTTGCTTTTGGCTGCTAGGACGTGCTCATTAGTGGCGGCTGGACCCGGAGAGCACGCAGAACTCGTGCTAGCATTAGCCACCTCAAAGCCTGTTAATTTGGTCCGGTCGTCCAGAGTCTCATCCCCCGAGCCCTTGTCATTTTTTATTAACTTTGGGCTTCGTCATCTTGTTCATAATATATTGGCACACAACAAATATGCTAAGTATAAGCCTTAAAGATTATTTAGGGTGAAATAATGGTGAAGTTGAGTCGAGCAAAAACACGTCTACTATTGAGACCTAAGCCACGCCCCACTCAAGTTTATTTTTACCTCCCATTTTAAAAAAGCTGGGCACACTTGAGCAAACATTAAAAAAAAATCTACTACTTCAATAATCTTGATGCTAAGATCTCTTATGGGGTTTTTTTATAACAGAAAGCACAACAACACAAAATAAACTCTAATTTAATTCTATTCAATTGAGTTTATTTATATAGTGCCAATTCACAATAAATGTATTTTCAAGACAAAATAGCATTGTTCCATGATTAGTTACTGGGCATATGAGTAATGTTTTTCAATACATTAGGGTCAAACTCATTTTCGTTTTGGGCCAAATCAAGATCACGAATACTCTTAAAGTTGTGCCAGAATGTGCTGATAAAACCCATTCACAAACTGTTAAAATATAAATGAATTCTTAAAATTAAATAATATTGAACATCTTTTCAGTACCTCCAGGATTTCCAGATTCTTTTTGTGCTTTTTTGCAATAAAAATCAAAGTCTTTGTGGTACTAATATGAAAATATTTGCGCTTATTTATGACAGTAAATGCGACTTTTTATCACTCACTGTATGGATCATGGACTATAATCTGACATCAATTACGACTGAGGCACCTGTTTAGTACAATTTTTTAGAAAAATCTGCAATAAACTCCCAATTGTTAGTGCAATTTGTTGATTTTGCGTGAATTTCTAAAATAATTCTCAAGAAACCGGATGGCCTGCTTGATATAGATCAGTTCCTCCAGGACTGAGCTATGTCAGGGGCAGGAACAAGCAGATAAAAACTGCACTGATTTGATAACGTACTATTTAAGCACACTTAATGTTTAGTCTAGAATTTAGAGGGGCACATAAAGAGCTATGGCGGGCCGGATTTGGCCCACAGGCCTTGAGTTTGACACATGTGCATTGCAACAAGACCAAGGAAAGAAAAACCGCTTACTGTTTTGGGTGATCTTCTGGATGTTTGAGCTGCATGTCTGAATGAGAGTGCTGAAGTCTCTTGCAACAGGGCGAAATTCTGCTTTTCCGTAAGACATGTTTGAGACAGGCTGCTTCCTCAAACTTAATATATGACTGCAAAAAAAAAAGAGTGGAAGAACGAAAGCCGTTACCAGCCAAGTAAGATGACTTTTCCAGGATTAACACAATGCTACTCAAAGTGTTGGCATTTCAGAGTTACACTGCTAACATGTTGCTATCCTTTTGGGAAACAGGCCAGAGGCTTCCACACAGGTCTGTGTGAGTTTAGAGCTTCAAGTTTTAGAACTTTGCGCCACACTGTTGTTTGAAAGTCCTCTTACTATCTGTAAAGATAATAATAATAATAATAATAATAATAATAATAACCGCGAATGCAGTAGGTGCACTGTTGTTTTAATCAGTTCTACGAATGAAATTGTTAAATGTAGCACCTTACACATCAATATAGTTTCTAATGACATAGTTAGCTGAGTTGACGTCCTGTTAACGGAATGTTAAAACGAGATATAAAGCTGTTAGCTGCTTAGCTAACCGCTTCGGACCCGTCATGTACGGTTGTTTACAGTCAGTTGGCCGAATATGACATAAAAAGCTCTGCTCATAAATAGGAAGGAAAAACAACATACCGAATGCTTCTTTTGCTTATTAGACTGTTGAAAATTAACACGTATGAGGAGAGATTAAAAATATGTTCTGCTGCCAGGTTTCGTGCAGAACCTTATAAACTGTCACCGAACAGAACTGCCCAATTTACGCTGACAACCAATAACATAAGGCAAAATAAACACACCAGCCAACGAAAATCAAGTGTCCCACCCACTTTACTATAGCTTCCAATCCAATCTGCAAGACTGCTATACTTCCTGGTCTATAACATTTTACGTAACACGATAAATAGAAAATAGACACATCTACATAGATGTCGCCTCGGAGCAATGTCTCAATGCATTTGCCATATTGGTACGGGAGGCTTCCTCGTTAAAGCGTGGCAGTACATATACATATATATATATATAT
>CAEFZY010058198.1:0-20817 GCA_903066815.1 Brachyrhaphis roseni
TGTGAGTGTGTGTGTGCATGGTTGTTTGTCCTGTTTGTGTCTGTGTTGCCCTGCGACAGACTGGCGACCTGTCCAGGATGTACCCCGCCTCTCGCCCGGAACGTTAGCTGGAGAGGCACCAGCAACTCCCGACCCCATTAGGGACAAGGGTGCACAGAAAATGGATGGATGGACGGAGGAACCAAAACCTACAGGTATTACAAAAAACCTATAGTGTTATGTAGTGGAATTGCTCAGATCCACAATATATAAAACTTCACAATACAATACAAGATTCCTAATATCAGAAGCGTAGGAGGTTACATTTATGGTAACTTAGTAGAAGTCATATACAAAAGTTGCTTGGAGTCCTTTGAAAAAAGAAAGAAATGCAGCATTAAAATTAGGCAGAGGTGCAACTGGTATTCCCAATGGTAAGAATAAATAAAAACAACCAACATTTCTGAGACACAATGCAATGTCTGAAACAAAATATTGAGCTTTTCTAAATGTGGATCATATAAAAATGCATTAAGGCAAATAAAAATGACACTAAATATAGCCACAGTAAAAATAAAGCAATGAAAATCATCCTGAAATGGGCATAATTTGTTCAAAGTATTCCAAAAATGAGTCACAACTTAAAATAAAAAAAAATACACACTGTAAGTTTATACACTTACGGGATTGTGTCAAAGCAGAATACAAATAAAGTTACGGTATATAAATTTGGATATTTAACAAGCTGCAGTCATCTAAAGTAGTGTTTGAACTCCTGCCCTCCAGCAGATCCACGTCAGGATAAAAAAATCTTTGCAAAACATAAATGAAGAACAAATGACTAAAGAACTACCATAATTACAGTCCTCTGTGATTGCAGAAACACTTATTTTCATTTCAAAAGAATCCCCTTGTCTCTACCTCCACAATACAGCTGACATCAATCAGCTCATCTCGTGCCTGAATCGGTACGAGATGGGCAGCAGGAGGTTATTTTTCTTCAACGCCTGCACTCTGCTAAGCGTCTCTTCATCTAGGGCGAGGTAGCAGCGTCGGGCGTAATCCAGCAGCTTCTCCTTGGAGGAGTCAAACTCTCCCACTTCGGCCACTTTCTCGGGGGCCACGAGATGCAGCTCAGCAATGGGAGTGGTGGAGGCCACGGTATTGCGGTCAACACCGTGGATTTGGAAGGCCTTGGTCATGTTTTTGAGGCGCTGGTACGTTAGGAGAATCTTCTTATAGCGAAAAAGCACTCCTGCAGCGTCTTTCACTGACAAAGAGAAAAGCAGAGCAGAGTTAGCTGCAGCCTGAATGACACTGAAATTCAGAGTCTTTTTTCAGGATCTCTGCGTCACCTCTCTGTCGCTCTCGTGGCGCTCGGAGGACTCGCCTCCTCTTTAACTGCTGCCTGTTGGTGTTAATTGCCTCTGACATTACATCGTCCCCTTCGTCCTCCTCGATGAAGCCATCCTCCTCCAAGAACTCATCAGATTCTCCCAGCAGTGAGAGGGAATCTGTAAGGGCGAAAAATAATTTGCTTCACAAAACCCAGTAGGCAAAGGACACATGTATGACACACTGACTTCATTAAAGTAACACTATAATACAATGGCTGCTGTTAAATCGCCTCAGTGATATTAGGTTGAGTGATGTGGCTTTGGGATTGTTTTTAGACAGAACAGTGTTTGCATATGGATATTATCACATTTTTCTGAAGATATTAATAAGTAATATACAGAAGTCTGGTTTGATTCAGGCTTCTAAAGGAGCAAAATCTATAAATCCTTAATACTTACAGGTGTTTGCAATTTATGTTTAAATTACTTGCTTTTGGCTTGATTTGCTCCATTACTCTTAATGTAAACATTTTACCCATCAGTATTTATATTACTGACTGAATGACCACATTTTTTTCAACCTTAGCCACATCTTCATCTCTGATAAAGCCTAAAACTATTTTTTTCTTATTCTTCTCCATCAGTGAAGAGCAGAATTGCTATTCTTAAACTAGACTTTTTATCTGTATCATATTACTCTGAGTTCTTATATTTTATTTATATGTGTTAATGTTAACATAACACTTGGATCTTATAACTTTCCAGTGCAAGTCTCTAAAGTCACAAAAAGAGATGCTGGTCTTCCTCATTAAATCAATAAGTAGATACATGATTTAATTTGCATTACCTGGGCCATTGCGTCCACTCAGTTGGTTTAAGGATGATCTTGCAGCATTGCTGTTTTTGCTGTTGTTGCCACCGCCTGTTGTACTTGAGGTGCTGTGACTGTGGCCTTGCAAAAGGGCCTGTGATTGTGTTGTGTTGTACAAAACATTCATATTAGAGAGCTGAGAGGATAATGGATTGGAGACGTGGTTTTTGGAAGGCACCATAGTGGGAGGACCAGGCCTTCGCTGGACAAACTGGCGCTGAGAGAAATGCTGTTGGTCTGCCTTCTGCTGTTCTATGAAAAAAAAAGTAGAAAGTGGGTTGTGACTTAGAGATCATGAAAATGTAATAAATAAACAAACAGCTCCACAAGCTAGAATCAAAAAGCATAAGTGAATTTTTACCAGCAGGACGGTCTTCCTCTCTTCTTGCCCTCCAGTTGAATCGTCTAGATTCATATCCTGATTTAAGCCAAACACAAAAAGGGACATTTTTATTTTTATTTAAAAAAAAAGAACAGCTTCAACAACGTTTCAACATTAATCTAATTATTGACAGTGTTTTCAGATGGCAAGAGTCTTTCCTCACCGTTACTGTACTGACTCTGACCCTGTTCCGGTCCCTGGCTCTTCGTGGAAAAGATGAAGCGGTCCAGCTGGCACCGCAGGAAGTCCCGCTCCTCCTCCAGATCCTCGATTCTTTTCTGCAGCCACGAGTTTTTCTCCACAGATATCTGGAGCTGGGTCCGCAGGTTGTTGATCACCATATATGAGTTGCTGACTGTAGATGGGCCTGCACTCGAGGCTGGTTCTGAGGATGACAAGAACAGCTCCAGTGTTCACAAAATAATAACTGTGACAGGTGACAGCAATTAGTTTATACACTGTGTGACGTTTACCGTCAAAGTTCTGATCGCTCTGGTTGAAGAATCCCTGCTGCTCAAAGTTGTTCTCTTCAAAGGGAATGGTAATTTCATAAGTGTCCTCACTTTTTGGAGCTGGAAAAAGGCAAAATCATCAATATCTCATGATCAAAGCAGAATAATCATATTAACTTGAAGCACTTAACTACAAGATAGAAATCTAAAGCAAATTGTTGGCAATTTCCCTCACCTCCCTTGAACCAAAGTGTTTTGGAGAATCAGTTGCTGATTTAGAGTTGCTTTTTAGTACAATATATATACAATTACTTTTCCTAATACTTTAATATATCCATGGTTAAAGACTAGTCAAGAGGTATATTTTGCAGCTCTACAGTGACTTCTCCTTTTGAAATGCTAAGCTGTAAAATAATCAAATAGGAGTTTGCTGACTCAGCTACAAAAGGATGTATGAATAATGTGAAAATCCAAGGAAAACTGGGTTCTGCAGAAGGCATCCTTGTACTCCGTGAGTCTCTTAGAAACCTTTATGGTATGAAAGGCAGCAGTTGGGGATCTTCAAAGACTTTTGATCTAATCTTTTTTGCTGAAGGGTTAGAAATTCTCAACCAACTCTTTCTTCATGCACTTCAAAAGAAATCTAAATAAAACCAGTCCTGTGCATAACCAATTGCTTCTTTTATCAGCAACAGACATCAATGCACAAAGAGCAAAAAGTGACCGTCTTTATTAAACCATTAGTCCTCTATTTACTATCTTTGTGATGTTATGGAAGAGTGCAATGTGCAACTTTAAAATCAGACAAAAAAGATCACAGGTGAGGGAGAAATGTTCAAAATTAAGACAATTTGTCTGTTCTGGGATACGTATGACTGGAAACGTCTGTTTTTCTGCTCCTTCCAATGATAACAGATTTAGATACGGACAACTAAGACCTTACTCTGCAGGTGAAAAGAGCCTACATGGCTCTTTGATGTGGAAGCTCCATCACTCCTGTTACCGTCCTCCATCTGCCACAGACAAAAGTTAAGTGAACCAAAAATAATGTTAACAAGACATAAATGCACATGCAGAAAATGTGAAGCTTAATTCTTAATTAAGCTATTAATAATAGAGACAACATTTATAAACCTTTGTTCACCGAGGAACCTTCACTTGTGTCTTTTTTTCGTCTAGATGGACAAAAAAAGAGACAAAAATCAGAGCTAATTAAATTCGATTAAACAAAAATTATTTCACACGGATTAAATGTTTGGGAAATATATGTCTGAAGCGTCTTGAAGAAAGGAATTAGCTCAAAACAAGGTTAGCCTGTTAGCCCAGAAAATGCAGCCAGACTATAATCACCATTTCGTTTTTATGCACAATAAGTACTTTAATTCCGTCATTTTTGCTCTAATAAAATCTTTCTGCTTTAAATATATACCGTAGAAACTGGTACGTACCACTTTAGGATTAGTTATAACTTAGTGGTGCATATGTAATAAGCCGTTATTACTCAGTCATATCGCCATTTCAGCTGTTCGTCTGCTAGCTAACAAGCTAACAATAACAATTACAGTATTTTTTTTAGCATCGAGTGACGTCATTTCCGGCTGTTGACTGACGGTTTATATGCCAGTGAGAAAACATTTACAAAAGGTTTTATGTAGTGAGCATTCATATATTTGGATTTAGTTTATACTGAAAGACAAGCCGATAAAAAAGGAAACGAGATGAATTACAAGTTATATTTCTTTGGATAAATGTTGCTTAATAGCAACGACGCTGAAGTTAGCATCAGATTTGTTGATTCCGCGTATGTAAAGGGTTATTTCACTCTAAAAATAAAAATCTTACCTTTAACTCGCTATAGATCGAAATCTAAAGATTCAGAACTGTTAAACTCGAACCAAGTGATTTTATGGTCATTACTGTTTGACGTTTTATGAATTTTAAAAGTCATTCAACTTGTGAAAACAAAAGAAATAATTCAAGTGTCTTTTTTCTTTTTCTGTTTTTTTGTTTTTGCTTTGAACTTTACCTCTTAAAATAAGTCCAGTTCAAACACGCGTTCTTTCGTTTGAAATTACGAAAGAATTTCAAACTCTGGCATATTATTCAAATTTGGCTTGATTTATTCTTTTAATGTTTATAATAATACAGACATCACTTCACAGAAAAATAGAAGAAAAAAAACAAATTCCATAATTTCTTATTTTCTGACTCTAAATATCAGTACTACAATTGATTCACCAAGTTGTCATTGGCTACAGATGAGTGTTTGCGATACATTGTTTATATTTCCTGTTTTCATGTCAACCTTTATTTGTTTTATGGTGAAAGAACGAACATGTAGGACAACAACTTCGAGGTGTATGAGACTGCACCTCTATCGAAGTCGGTCATGAGTTCATGAAATTCAGCGGAATAGCCCTTTAGTGAAGAGCTGAATCAGATGCTAACTTCAACACTGTCAAAAATGTACATTATTTTTCCGCTCTGGCATATTATCGGAAATAATTATGCATTCTTTGACAAGTGTTTACTTAAACGCACTCCTATTAAGTTTGTGTAAAGAACTCAATGACACAATTTTAGAGAGTAAAAGCGGAAGATCCCAGCTGTGCTGTGCCCTTTGTTATTGGCGTTGTTGGGTAAAACTGCTGGACAGGTTAAACAGGTGACAAGGTGTCAGGTTTCAGTGGCTGGTTTCCTCCACACACACGATACAGAGAGGCAGACAACATACGATCTTGGTCCAAATTTGCTTCTTTAATATCAGACATTCGCCTTCCTAACAAATAGGTAAGTGATTAGTCTTTTCTAAAAACAATAAAAAACATCTTTCAAATGAGGTTTCGTTTAAAGTTTACCTTAGAAAATAAATGTGATGGATATCAGGACAGGTGTGGCAACTGTTTTGGCCAGACCAGAGCAAACATGTCCTAAAACGACGTTCAGAGCTACGACACAGGTCCCGCAGTTTTCATGAATACATTTCTTTTGTATTTTTATCTTTAACTCGTTAATAGATGATCTCATTATGCTTCCTTTTCAGATCATGTAATTATGATGTTTTTCAGTCGCATTTCTAGTTAAAGTTCACCAGAGGAGACATTTGTTGTGAGTTGTCTCTGTACTCAAACCAAATTAAACCGAATCAAAATCCAAACTCACTCTTGTTTAACTGTATTATTATTATTATTATTATTATTATTATTATTATTATTATTATTATTATTATTATTATTATTATTATTATCATCATCTTGTTTTAATGATTTTTGTGACACATCTACTGGTGCCACTGCTTTCCTCATTTTTGGCTAGTTACTTTATGTTATGTTACATATCTTTGCAATAGAGTTTTGCTTTTAAAAGCTCCTCTTCCATTCATTTGTATGTCTAGTAATTATATAAACACACACACACACACACACACACACACACACACACCCCCCTATATATATATATATATACAAAAAAATAAAAACAAAGCATTAACAACAGGGTTTAGGATCAGTGTGGCACCAGTGATTTTGTTAAAAGTAAATGTGGAATTGTTTCCTTGCTGGATAAATGTAATTTGATGAAAAGCTGGATTCATTTTTCTCAATCTTCTTTTCCCGCCTCCTGACGTGCTTCACCTTGATGGCTTTCTTTCACACATCTTCACCAAATATGTCAAGTGTTGGGGTGGTCCAGGTTTCCAGGAAAAGATCACCCACTTTTATATGATGAGCAAGAGGTCACAAGTGTGAACAGCTAACATGATACACAACTTTGTTGTCCAAATAAGCTCTCCTTTCTCTTTCAGTCCAGCCATGGGACAGAAGTATGACGGGTTGTCCCATTGTAAGCTCGCTCTGGTGTTTGCCGTGGTGATGGACGTGCTGGGTGTGACGTCCCTGCTGGTAGGCGTCTTCGCTTCCCTGGAGATCCAGGGTGAAGACTTTGGGGATCTGCTGGTGTACTCTGGAGCTCTGTTGGTCCTGTTTTCCATGGCTGGCTGGGTGCTTTGGTATAGTGGCAACATTGAAGGTCTGCATTTACAAAAAGACCTGAATGGACGTATGGGTTCTGCTATGGACCGACTGGCTCGCTCTGTTAGCCGGAGGATGTGGCTCCCCAGGACGCGCAGCAGTCCCAGTTAAACAGTCGAGGCATCAGCCTGGTTTTGATTCTTCTTGAGCCAAATTACTTGAAGCAAAAGCATAATTCAGGGCTTTTCTTTCTGTCAGTTTTTGATAAAAAGACATGTCAATCTTTGTTTTTATAAACAGAATCTGTATGTTTTGCCTAAGTATGCACACATACACTAGTTCATCTAGTCTTTGATATTAAAACTATTGAAATGAATGAGTGTCTTTTCTCAGCTGCCTCATTAATTTATTGTTGTCTTTGCTAAATTATACAGGTATATCTCAATAATGTAAAACATCCTCAAAAAGTTAATTTCAGTAAATCTGTTCAAAAAGTTGTACTCACATATATTCATTGTAAACAGAGTATATATTTCAATACAGTATATTTATTGCTACTTATTTTGATGATCATGGGTTACACTCAATGAAAACTCAAAATGTAACTTGTAAGAAAAAAAAATGCACTCAATACTTAGTGGGGACTCCAACTGCATGATTTACAGGATCTGTACAGCTTGGCATGGAGTCAACCAGCCTTTGGGTCAGCTGACACATAAAGAAACACTAGTTGCTTTAATACTGGCTTTCAGTTTCTCTGCATTGCGGGGTCTGGTGCCTTATCTTCCACTTGACAATCCTCTGGAGCAGTGGTTCCCAGGCCTGGTCCTCAAGGCTCACTTTCCTTGCTTCCAAACACCTGACTTAAATGGATGGTGGATTAAAAGGTTTCTGGAGCATTTGGTGTTTGTAGAGGTTTGAATCATGTGTGCTGGAACAGAGAGTCATCTTATCTCAACATGCAGGGCAGGGGTACTAGAGGAACAGGTTTGGAAGCCAATGCTCTATGTTGGGGTTCAGGTCAGACCAGTTTGCATGTCAATCAAGTAAAGCAACACCATGGTCATTAAAGCTGGTATTGATACTTGTGGCAGTCTGGGCAGATCCAAGGTTCTGCTGGGAAATGAAAACATCCCTATTAAGCTTGTCAGTAAAGGGAAGCATGCTCTAATAGTTCCTGTAACAGATTTTGGACTTTTTTTATTTTATAAAACATACTAGAAAAACTCCAGCAGATGATATGGAACCCCAAATCATCTGAGGATTTTCATTGAGAAACTAAACACTGAGAAAGTGTTTAGTTAATTTTTTCTTCTCTTGAAGTCATAAATATAATTTTTTAAAATTTGACTTTGTGCTATAAAGTGGCACAACATGCCTGGAAAACAACTCGCACACCAAATGCTTAAGAAACTCTTTTTCAAGGGAGACCTGGAAATAGGCTCTGGTTATCCCTACTGCTTGTGGACCTACTATGCTTTTTCCTTCCACTAAACTTTACATTACCACACAGCAGTTTGAAAAACCAGCTTCTTCTTAGTGGCTTATCCTTTTTGCCAAATGTGCTCTCTATTGGAAAACAATGTCAAGTCAGTAAGTAGTAATAATAAAAATATACATTTAAAGCAGTTGAAAGTCATATTGTAATTTCCAGAGTCACAAATGTTTAGATATGCTTTAGCTGGTAGCCATCATAAGAAATAAAGACTTGAAATATATCATCGTGTGTATTGACAAGTTTTACTTCAACCGATTTGGCTTTTTAAATATATTTAAGTTTATTGATATGAATCTGGATACAGCTTTACACAATGACATCAAAAAATGACCAATGCTGCGAGATTTGATTGAGAACCTATACTTTAGTCTGTCCAAGAAAAAAAAAAAAGGAGGCTTCCGTGATATGTTTGCTTAAACTTGTAATGCCACACTAATACTGTACACAACACTTTAAAGAACATCTCTCCCTTATTTTACAAGAACTAAGAAATCACATTAAGACATGAAACACTTTGATTCATTAGGCAAACAGGGAAAATAAATAATTTCTTAAAGAGATTCAAGAGAACATTCTACACAGACACATTTATAATGTGCAAGTTGTTGGAATTACTCCACTTGGACTTAAAAGGCAGGATTTGATTCCTGTCCCAGGACGTAAAACCACACATCAAGTTCCCAGCGTCAAAATATTCTGACATGATTGTCTTTATGCTTAAAGAAGAAACAAACCCCCTTCCAGTATGCCAGTAAAGTTACGCAAACAGCAGTAAAAAAAACAAGCTTCATGATATAAGGATGGAGGATCGTTCTATTGGAGATCTCAATATTTGTCAACCTGAATTCACTGCTTGTGCAAAAGTTTATCAGATAAAAAAAAAAGTTGATAACTAGTGAAAAATACAGACTGGATATAAAAATCAGATGAAGGCACATGGAAAGACTCAATCTAATCAAACAAACAAGGTACAGGACTTAGAAATATATAAAAAAAGAGAAAAAAAAAATCACATCTTAAAGGCTTTTTGTTGCCACAGTGAGATTTCTGTTCAGATCAGTGCACCATTGAGAGGAGACTCTGGTGCTGTAAATGCTTGTTTACATCCAACATGATTCAAGAGATGAACATTCAGAGTGCAGGGTTCGGCACAGAAGGGCTGGGAATCTGCCAGATGATCATGTGACTACGTTCAGACCGCTGGGGCGTCGACTGAGTCACCTCAGTCGACTCATCACTTGCGTCATCTCCTGAAAGGTTCGTTTTGTTCAGCATTTATGGAAGCGTTGATTGTACTCCTCACTCATCATTTAGTGTTAAAACTGAACTCACCTATTCTGAAGTTGATGTAGCCCTCTCCTCCACTGAGGATGAGCTGAGCAATGGTTACATGGCTGCTGCCAGGAGACGTGATCAAACAGCCTGTAAGGACAAGACAGAACGCTCATGAGGTCATTATAAAAAAAATAACATTTACAGACATTAAAAATATATTTCTGTCATTAGGTTAGTGAATTTATTGTTTTTCAGCCTGCAGTTATGGTCTGAAAAGTTGATCAGACCCTGTTCTGCTCATATAACTAGATTTTAATCTGGTGTCATAATTTTAGAACACTCTAACCTTTAAGATTGCAATAAATTGACAAAATGTATTTAAAGAAAGAAAATAAAAACGTACATACTACATTATAATAACAGCTCTTAATTTCTTACCAGGAGCAGCAATGATGAATCGAACTGCTTGTCTGTGTCCATGATATGACAGCTGGACTGATGTAGTGGAGCAGTATGGGATGGAAATATCCTCTGACGCTGTGGACAATTAGTTTCCTTAATGCCAGAGCACATTTCTAATGATATTAAATGGAATCATTTTGACATACTTATTGACAGGGGGATGGAGAAAATGGCGCCACCACCAGTGCCCACCCACAGACGGCCAGAGATGATGGAGAGGGAGGAGATTTGGAGAGGTGAGAGCGTCAAGAAGGGCTGACCTGCAACACAAACAGGAATGTAAACAAAAGCAATAAACTAAATGTATTTGGTCGCAAATTAAAAGAAAACTGATGCCAAATAAATGTAAAACTGTGTAAAACTGAAAGGGTCATGAGAAAAAACAACAACAAAGAGTTTAAGCACCTAATGTTTTAGTGACCAAAGATGTGAAGTCGACTTCCTGCAGTGGTCGCCCAGTAGTCCAGTCAAACAGCCTGATGATTGGGTCAAGTCTGCAGGATGTCCAAACCCCACTTCCTCCAGCACACAGGAAACGGACCTGCTGTTCACTGCGCTCCGATACGGAAAATACTTGCTGGGAAAAAAGATGAGAAATAATGATGGCAAATACAAATACAGCAAGTTTAAATATACCATATATACACACAGAAGTCAGAAGTGCAAAAGTCTTGAATCATCTCTTGTTTCAAAGTTCCTTTTTTGCACTTTTTAAAATCAATTTCCGTCCAGTGCTGAACCTGTTTCTGAGGAATCATCTTAGTTGTGAGAGTTTTGGATAACTGCCATAGCTAAAATGATTCCTCAGAAACAAGCTCGGCAATGAATCAATATTTCTATAGACCTCCTTCTATCTAATCTTGACAGGAAGCCACCTTAATATTGTGCTGGTGTATTTGAAAATGTTTGGAAGATGATCCAAACGTGACAAAATGAAGTTCTTGTGAAGCATCAAGTGTGACTGCATATCTGAACTGCATGATGATGTAAATATTTATTCGAATAAAAAAATATATACACAGTGCTACAGTCTAAGGATGTCATGCATTGTCTAATATGACTCTCAAAATGAAGAATTAAATCAAACAAACAAACATAATCCAATTATGTAGATGGTCTCAAATTCAAATAAATAGTGAGATTCTGGTTCTATGATAAAGGCCACATTTAAAACTGAAAATACGCATAAAAAGTTGATACAGGTTTTATAAGACAGTCAGCACCATATAACAGAGAATATTTCTGTTTCTCACCTCTACTTTCTTGTTGTCAGTGTCTATGATATGAACTTTGTTCCAGTATCCAACCCACAGACGAGCACCTTTTGCGAGGCAGCAGCGAATGGGCTGCAAAGGGTTTACTCCAAGAGGCATCACGGAGTGCGACTGCAGATTCCATCCGTCTGTGGATCCAAATGCGCAATATCTCATTGTTTCTGTCGTTGAACATTAATACCATAAAACATAAGAAATCGATATACTGATTACCTGAAGTTTGAGAGAAAAATGCCAGAGTACCGTCAGCTAAACCAGCAATAACCTGATTGTTGGAGTACCTGTAAAGTTAAGTCAACATAAAGTAGACTATTTTTAGTACGGAGGCAATATCTGTGGATATGTTTTTAGAATCCAATATATCCCAATATGTAAACACAGAGAAGACCATACTCACACTAGTGAATGTACACCCTCTGTGAGACATACTGACTGCACACATCGCCTCCTTCCTGCAGAAGCTGGATGTACTAGAATACTGCAAAACAAAGACAAGAGATGAAGGAAAGGAGCTGTATATGAGGGTCAAGAAAATGTGTTTCTTGTGGAAGAGATCTGCTTTCTCAGCCAATGCTACCTTCCTTCCTGAGTTCCAATCCACACAGTCCCTGCCGAGTTTTCTGACAAAACAAAACCAACCAGAACGTGTCAAAGGAAACGGCGAGTCATTTCCAAGTGATTCCAGCAAAACATTAAATCAGTAGCGAAAGTTCATTTAAAAAAATAAAACAAAGATGCTGCAGCTATTTGATGCAGGACTGACCTGTGGGGGCTACAGCACAGACGCAGAGGGCAGGGGCTGTGGGAGGGAGGCTGAACTGATCCAGTACTGTGTTGGACCGTGCTGGGTCAATCACCGTGATCTCACTGCAGGAGGCAGGACCCGAAACAACCCACACAGAACACTGGCAGGGCAGGGATGACAGAACGTGGAAACATGAGCGGCATGAGCCGACTTGTGCTTAGGTGGTGTTCATCATGAATGGGTGGAGAGGTGTTACTAGAAGACGACTGGGGATGCAATAAACAAACTTACTGTGGCTTCTCCTGAGATCTCAGGTGTGACTGCAACAGCACAGTTAAGCTGCACAGGAAAAATGAAGTCAGAAGACAGTTTTACTCCAAAAGGTGTGATGTTAATATTAATGAGTTTACCTTGGCGGTGGAGTCCCTTTGGTCTAAGAGTCTGAGTTGAACTAAGACAGGCACATCTTTAGGATCTGGAACAGGCTCACCAGACTCCTGGAGTAATCACATTTAATCCTAATGAATTAGTGGTTGTGTAATTTCCTGCAATTTTTAGCAGAATTAATGGTAGGCAGATAAGAAGCAAATAGTAAAACGGCAGCCTGAGGAGTACCTGAGTGTTTGCCAGTGGCAAACTCCAGCCATGTATGTGTCGCTTTCCTAGAGTTCCCCAAACATGGGAGCGGATTTCTCTGTAGAGTTCCCTCCTCCGGGCGCGGGGCGAAACACCAGCAGGAGCAGCAGATCTGGAGAAAAAAGGTTTTAACCACTTGACATTTAAACAGATTTTATTTATTAAAAATGTGGAATAATTGCAGGTAGGACACTTCTAAAAGAAAAGTGTGTTTTTTATACATTCTCTTTACATTCTGTGGTTGATTAAGGCTGGAAGAGAGATCAAGACTTTCAGCAGATAACAGGAAGGCTAAACAGATTACAGCAAAGTTGCTGTCAGCCATCTGGAAATCTCTTAGGTAAGCCAAAAATCTACAAGAAAATGAACATCCAAGCTTCACTGTGCTAATTGCTAATGTAGGACATTAAAAATACTAATACTAATACCAATTCAGGTATCATAACACTAGAGGATTATTGTATTAATGAATTTGGGAAAAAATGGAGCAAATATTTTGTACATCACAATTTACTTAAGTGCTTTATTCCTCTTATAATGTCCACTGCCTGTTCATTAAAACAATTTTAAAACTAAAATGTTTAAATTCCACAGGATCTTTAAGATTTTCCTAAAATTTAATGCGAAAGTATAATTTATCCTATTTTCCTCAAGAGTTGATTTTCATTGTAAAAAAAATAAATCAGATAAGAATAGGAAAAAGTGCTAACTCAGCCTGGGTTTTATTAAATGTTGGTAGCTGTGAAGACCCCTGGGGAGAGCGGCTCAGTGATGAGGAAGCTGGCAGAACCAATGCAGATGTTGGAGCGGGTACCAGAGGCTCCTTGGACAGGCCAAACAAGCGGTTGAATCTGAGTAAACAAAAAATATGAACCAGTTGATAAAATTAATAAAAGTAGCATAAGCATCTATTGCCACAATGGTTTCACTTTAGTTTTACTATAAAAGCAACTATGGCAGCAAAGGTTTATTCAACAATTGGTTACAAGTCTGAAAATGAAACCACTCTGTTGTGTTGCTGCTTAAACTACAAAAGATATCTTACGGATGAGTTTATGCAAGTGTGAGTATTTTTTAGCAATTTTTTTGTTTTTTAGGGATGGCCCTGAATTGACAGACGACATTTCCCATAAAGCTTTTGTGTTGCATTTGATTTTAGACAAATTGCTCTATAAATAAAAAACAATTTAGTAATATTTGGTAATGCCAAATAATAAGACCGTAAAATTAAATGTTTATGACTACGAATGTGGTTGGTTGTTTTAACTAACTAAAATAATTATGTTTAAGGTGTGATTTGACTAAAGAGTGTTGTATCAAAACATTGTTTATCAAAAGCGTATCCCAAAGGTACACACATTATGTATTAAACTGAATATTTTATCTTATATTCTGAGGAGCATATTTAACATTTTGCCAAAATCAAAGCATGCAGAAAGGCAATGTTTTATCGGCATGATTTATGAGTCTGTCAGGTATTGTAGTATTTCTTTTATTTATATTTTATTACCAGTACACATTTACAGCTTGCTTTAATTACTGACCACAAACACAGACATTGGAACAAAGTCTGCTTTGCTTTTACAGAGCTCAATTCTTCAACTAAACTGTAATTTATGTGAAGAAAACTATGGGTAAGAAAAATGTTTAAATAGATAAATAGGCAATTTTACTTACTTTTTCCAAACACTTGATTTTTTGTCCTCTGTAAACCTCTCCACTTTTGTTGCTCTAGAAAAACAAAAAATAAAAAAAGAATTCCGTGCAAGGGGAAGAAATCAATATAATACATATGCAAACAGCTTTATGAAATCCCTAAAAAATAAAGAATGAAGAAACAAAAATACTAAAATTACCTTATCGTCTGACTGTGTCTCAGAGCCTCCTGCAGCTCAAACAGACGCTGCTTGTACTGGTTCTTCTCCATGACCACGCGAGCCATTTCAGAGCGAGAAAATGAACGCATGGATGTGGGCAGAGCAACCTGAAGGGAAGTATGGATTTAATATTTGATTTAAAAAAGTCAGAATTCACAATGAATAGTTATACTAAATTCAAAAAAAGTATTCTTCTTAAAACTGGAATAATTCCTTACATCAGGATCCTCAGGCTGGCATGTTTCCAGTTCTCTCCGTAGTCTACAACAAGCAGTGATCAAAGAGGATAGGATATATTCAGGTGAAAAGAAAAAATAAACGGCCGTTTTCAAATCAATGAAATATGTAGAAAAAATGCATTCCACACCTCTTGATTTCCTCTTCCTTCTCCTTTAGCCGTCCCTCTACATGCGCCACAGTTTCCTGAAGAGTCGCTGCTTCCCGAGTGAGGGCAGAGCGATCGTCGGTCAGCTCAACCACCCGGGATATCAGCGCCTTACGAGCAGCTTCAACTGACTCACTGCAGACAGAATATTTCTATTTTTCCCCCCATACTTTAGAGAAAGAATGTGAAAGCAAATTTGATGCTTACAAGACTGCTTAAGAAACCAGTAAATAGGTTTCCTTTTTTTTTTTTTACTCTAAACATCTGCGTACATGCACCCGTAAGGTTCTTCTTAATATTTAAATGTTGGTAGAAATATACAGTAAATCTACACACTTCCCTTCTGTTCTGTGTAACTAGTGTATATACAGAAGCAACAAACCCACATGTCAGGAAACCTGAAAATACACTTAAAAAAAAAAAACACTAGTAGGCAACAGTGAACAAAATTTCATGTAAATGTTAAGACTCACTGGAGGACTTTCAGTTCTTCAAACTGAACAAGAATCTCCTCAAACTGGTCTGCACTGCCTAAACAGAGAAAAGAAGCAGAACTTTTTTTGTCTAAAAACACTTGTTGGTGATAGCAAGTAGTGGTATGACTTTAATCTGTTTTCATGACCAAGACATAAACAGTTAAGCTGTGCAAAGCACTTTAATAGGAATTAAAAACCTCTGTTACCAAGATTGAGCTAATGCCACAATCTCTGTAACGAAAAAAAAAACAAAAAAAACTTTTTGTTAGCTTTATTTATTTCTGTTATCATGAACTCAAAAAAAAATAACTGGGGTGAATATCTCAATAGCATCAATGACCTCTCTTACCTCTGATGCTGGCCCCTCGGTCTACACTCTCCAAATAATCTCGACTCAGTTCTGACAGTTCGGAGAATACCGAGTCTGTGTTGCGGAGGTCCCACTCAATGCAGTCATCTTCATCCACCTCCTCTCCTTCCTCCCCATCTTTCTGGTTCTTTTCCTCCACCTCATCTCCTTTTACTTCTCCCACCTGAAGTTCATCCAAGTTCCTCAACTTGTCCTCCAGTTCATCTGTTAGTGGCTCATCAGTTTTAGATTTGTCAGGGGTGCTGAATGGGAAGTCAAAGCCAGAGCCAGATGTTTTCAAAACAAATCAGTAAGCCGAAGTGAACTTTGGCTTAGTTAATAATTACAGTCACTCACAAGCTTTCCATGCAAATTCCAGAAGTTTATCAGATAATTTATGGTTTAGGATTACGGTACCTTGCTTTTACACTGTTGTGAAACTGTGTAAGCTCAGGCGTGGAGCTTATAATGTTGGCGACAAACTGATCCGTTGCAGGTTTTGCAGCAACATCAAACACTTTCTCTTCCTTGGCTTTTAGAGCTTCCAGAGCTGGTGGGCCAGAGTTTGAGTGTGGTCTCTGAATAATCTGCAAAAAAGTCCACCAAGAAGAAACGCTAATTCAGCTCATAATAATGGAGTAAAATAAAAAGATACTTTGTTTTCAAAATATTTACACCCCTAAATAAACTAATTTGGGAACTTCAGAAGTTCCCAAATTAGTAAACCTACTCGCCCTTTGTGTACTTTAGTCTTAGTAAAAATCCAGCAGTTCTCTGGAGGCCTTAGAGGTTTGTTAGAGAACATTACACAACGCAGGTGAGGACAAACATTTTAACACCTTACTGAGCTGGAGTTATTTTTTTTTTTAAATAAAATGGGTAAAGATTTTAGAATCAGACTTGCAGTTGTAGCTGCAGTGAAAAAAAGTCACACTCACTTTTTCGTTAACACTGGATCTGGATAACACTTGAGATGAAAATTCTGCGTTCTTGGGACGGACGTGGTTTCTAAATCCGAACATGTGGAGTAAATGTTACAAAAACTTATTCTTAAGTAACAGAAACAATCATCTTATGATTTGTGACTCATTTACAGCATCTACAACCAAACCTAAACATTTACAAGTCTCTTTCCTACTGTTAATATTGTAGAAGGCAAACAGAGACATTGTTACAGTCCAGGCAGAAACAGCAGGCTGGTTTGATACTTAGACAAGTTCACTAATCTTGGAACCTTAATGTGGGTCACAAAAAAAGCTTCCACCATGGATAATTTATAACTTTCCTGCATAGGAAACTCTGAGCAGAATAAGTTGAGTTTCAAGAAAAGAGAGCTGTAAATAACCTTAAAGGAGAATCCCTTTCAGAGTCCTTCCTTTTCTCCAGAAGTTCTCGATACGAGTTAGTCAACTAAAGGAGAGATAATGAATGACATTAGAAACAACACATACACTTTCTTAACGGGGAATAAAAATGGTACCATGTTAAACTGAACTGAAGGTAAACAAAGTAAACCAAAGAGAAAATGTATACTTTATCAGTATTATTTATCTGGGTCAGAATGTTATTTTGACAACCTAAAATAAGAGATTAAGAACTTTTCTGGTATATAAAATATTACAAATGATGATCATGTAACTTCAGCCATACTTTTATCTTTTATCTTATCCAATTTGATGGCACCATTTGTATCTGTTGTGTATTTAATTTTACTAAAATGTTTAAAAGCTGAAACTAGTTCATGTCTGAACAACAATTTGTACAAATCCCCAGGATGTCCATATTGGCATTAAATTTTAGTCTTTAATGATTGCTTACACACTTCTGTTCAGAATTGAGAATGTTTGGGCTGCAGAGGAGTATCTGACCTTGTTGTGAGCATTTCTCAGTGTACTCAGCTCTCTAGAAAGATTTGTCTTTTGCTCCTCCAAGGCCACCACTGCAAGGAAACAGAAGACACTATCAGAATGTCTTTCAAGCCAAAATAAATGGAGATACTGTCTAAATGTGTGGTGTACCACTAATTTTCAACCAATTTGCATTTTATCCCTGCAGAGCCACAGAGAAACAGGAGTTCATTCCAGCAGTCAATGAACAACAGGGAAACCGTGCAAACACATGCGCACACACACACCTGAGGGCAATTTAGGCCATTTAAACCAACTTGCATGACTTTGGAAGAAACCAGAGAACTGATAGTGTGTCAAGAGGAGCACAGGAATATTAAAGAAGCTGGAGGATGTTCTGTAAAGCCCTAGATGTGTTCCTTGTGTCTCAATGATAGGGCAAGGTGAAAAGATGGAAGCCCTTTCTTACCAAAAGTCTCGCAGAAAATGTGCTACACAATATGTGTTGAAACTGATGTTGAACCTTTATCCATAACTTAAAAGAGTATATTTGGTGCTACACATTATGTGTTGAAACTGACGTTGAACTTTTATCCATAATTTAAAAAAGTATATTTGGTAAAAAAAACAACAACAAAAAAAACATTTCTCAAAGAGCAACATAACCACATAGAGGCATAGTGATGGCAGTATCATGCTTTGCAGCTGCTTTTTATCTGCTAGAACTGGGTTAGGTGAAGAGAATTGTGAATAGTTTCAAACATGAGTCACTGTTAGCACAAAAAGTTCAAACTTCTGGCAGAAAGCTACAGACGAAGAAGAACCTCAACTTCCCTCCGTCAACGGATGCACAAACCTGTATAAAAAATGTTTCAGTTTTTTTTCCCGTCTGAGCTGCATGAATTATAGATCAATGACTACCTCAGTCTTTGATTTTTACTACACAAAGACAGACATTTTTATAGCCTGTGCGGAAATAATAAAACTGATAAACTCTGGAAATATGAATTTACTTAAATGTATATTCTTTAATACTCAGAAACTCACATTGATCAGCTTGTTGTCTTGCTTTTTTCTCCAGATCTCTCTCCCGCAGCTCTCTCTCCTTTTCTCTTCCCCTCATGGCTCGCCTCTCTTGTTCGAATTGATCGTCCAGTTCTAGATATTTCTAAAAGAAACAAACATTTAACAGCTCAGGGATAAAGAAAAGTTCATTTTTATGGATTAAAAAAATATCTTGTATACAGCTGAATCCAGAAGTTTACCTACACAGAATAAGAAGACACAAGCCTTTTTGTTTCACTGTCTGAACTTAAATCAGACCAAACTGCTCTTGTTCTAGATAAGTTAGCATTAAAAAATTTGTTAATGCCACAACCATGAGAGAAAGAAAGTCGGAATTATTTATATCTTCAAGATTAGAAGTCTACATGCATTTCTTCAGGATTTGATAGCGTTACCTTTGAACTGAATGACTTGGCTGTTTATTTCTCAAGCTTCTCACAATAATTTGTTGGCGTTCTGGTTCATTCCTCCAGACAGAACTGGTAGAACTGGGTCAGGCTTGTAGGTCGCCTCGTTCTCCCACTCCTCATCAGTTCTGACCACAAATTCTCTCTAGGATTGAAATCAGGCTTTTGTGGTGGCCATGCCAAAACATTGACTTTATTGTCCTTAAGCCATTCTATGATCACATAGTTGCAAACTATGCTTAAGGTTAGCCCTTTAGTTACCAACTGGCCTTTCAGCCGATGTTAGTACAGGACATGTTTCACTGGGCAAAATTACACCATCTTACCAGATTGAGCCAGAATCTTCACAAAGTCATAAGATTTTCTTCTGGGGGAGATTTACACATTTCAGACTAAAACACTTGACTTTCCCATCATATCAAAGAAGAAAGCATCGTGTTTCAGACGTGGCCTCCAGTTAATTCAGAGATGGTAATCATTCTGTATGTAAACTTATTTTTTTAGATATTTTTAAATAAACCAGACATATTCTTTCCTTCATTATTGTAGCATCTAGCAAATAGAAATAATTTTGGTGATCCTAACTGATCTAAAACAAGAGAAGCTTGGTCTGATTTAACTTCATACAGTAAAACAACAAAAATAAATCTGTCTTTTTATTCGGTGTAGAAACTTCTGACTTTAGCTGTATGTACATTTTATGCAGTTTAAAATGCTACCCGTCTTTTCCAGGAATCAGGACACTTAAATATGAGAAGTTTAATTTCCCAGCTAACTAAATCAATCTGCTACTTAATGCTGGATCAGTTCTCACCTCCTGACTTTCCTTCCTCAGAGCTTTTTCTGCTTGGTATCTCTCCAGCAGCTCCTCTCGCTCAGCTTTCTCCCTTTCTGCATCCTCCTCCCTTTCTCTCAGCTGGGCCTTGCAGTTAGCCAGCCCCTCCAAGACCCACACGAATGTGGGCACCAGGGACTCCACCACTCCTTCACCATGAGTCTCAATAACATTCTATGGAAGGATAAAGCAGCAGAAAAAGAGCCCAGGTGTTCACACATATTTACACTGATAACAAAAGAAAGTGGTCAAAGGAAGAAAAAAACAACAACAAAACTTACTTGTAGTTCTGCATAAAGTTTTCCTGCCTCTTCACTCACAATGTTTGGATCCAGCTCTACCTCCCCCGTTCCACACAGCACTTTCTCACTGTAGTCCATCGACTTCTTAGTTTTTGAAATTCTGTATAATTTACTACAAAAACGTCCTCCAAACTTGAGGCAAACAGTAATTTCTTACAATTCTGTGACAAACATGCTGGAGTGGACTTCCTTCCCAACTAATATAACTAGTCTAGCTAGCTCTCTGACATTTCTGTCAACACTGGCACCACCCATTTTTCACAGCATTAGGTTTGTTTGCAGACCAGTAAATGGAGCATCCTCTCAGAGGCCTGCCAGCAAACTCTGCATGATGACTGAATGAGTTTCAGACCCCATCCTGAAAAAACAAACAAAAAACATAAAGTGATTAGTAC